>CM076581.1:1715628172-1715812118 GCA_034641835.2 Pinus albicaulis
CAGTTGATTCCTTGACCAATGTTTCCCCTGGCGTCTACAAAGACTCCTCTTTGCTTGGAACTTTTCCTGGTCCTCCCCCTCCTCTGGTCTCTGACCCTAGCTCAGCGAATGTTTGCATGATGCAATCGTCTCAGGCTGGTCTTCCGCAGCTTGCTACGGCTAGTCAGCAACCTCCATTTCACCCACCGCCTCCTGCTCCTAGCCCTTCACTTCAGTCACCCGACCCTTCTTCCCCTAACCCTTCCCATCACACTCTGGCACCTCCTGAGTCCGTTCCCTCAAGTCTCCACAATATGGGAGCCGTCCCCCCTGGTCATTACCCCGCAAGTCAAATACCGTTCATTGGCCCGCCCCCCGGCGTCTATTCGGTCCCCATCATGGCCACCCTTTCCCTACCTAATATAACCTTGGGAATTTCAGTATGGTATCTTACTCCTCCAGCCGAGACCCCACCAGGCCACCCCAAACCATACATAGCCGTGACACCGGTACAATCGATTCCCCTCGCTCCTTCCACCACCACAGTGCCCCTCGCCCCTCCGCAAAACCCTCCTCATACTGCGACAGCTAATGGCAAGAAACGAAAAACTTGCAAGGGGGCATCCAATGACACGGCCACCACTCCTGACCCTACCCCGCCCCCACCCAACAAGCCTTGCGCCTTGTGTGATGGTATCGGTCATCCCACCCACACTTGTCCTGAGTTTCCCCGTATCCAACCCATTGTTAAAGTCGCGTTCCCTGAATCTACGATCCCTGAAACCTCTGTTTCTTCCTCATCCGTAACTAATAATCCGAAGACTCTCCGCACCAACAAACCTTGTGCTCTGTGTGGTTTTTATGGCCATTACTCTCACCATTTTCCTCACCTCACCCATTACTAAACATGTTTAGAGGTCATCAGCGAGTACGAGGTCGAACAAAATCAATCCGCCTCTCCCATCCTTGCTCAGTATGCGTCCACTTTACTTGAGGATCCCCCTGCTACCATTGACATTCCTCCCCCTGATGTTGAAATGTCCGACCCCGCTGATCCTCTTCTATACCTATCATCATCCGCGCGTTCCCCGGAGTAAATTCCTTCTGAACCCACTCCACCTATTCTGCTTGATTCTCCTCCAGACACGGGTTCCTCATCTTTTGACCATCTTTTTAATTGCTCTTCTCTCATTCCCTGTGATGACCCGTATCTGCGCATCTCTTCCCATACTAATGATTTCGATACCTTTGCAGTCTCTTCTGGTTTCTTTGACCCCCCCATTCCCTCTCCTCATTACGATCATACCATCCGTATCTTCGATGTTCGTTGCAGCCTGAGTACTCGCCCTCCCTCCCATCGTCCTCCTTCTTCTCCTTCTCATCGACCCATGAGTCCTAGACTTCCTACCTGAACTGCTCCCTCCCGTAGCCATCATTGGAGGTCTATCCTCTACTCACGCTGCCCTCCTTTGTCTCATCCTTCCCCTTTCCTGACTTATGAGACTATTACATTGGCCCTTTCGTCCAGACCTCATCTGGGCTATGCTGATGGAGCCAGTCGCTATTCCAGTCATCTCGCTTCCGCATCATGGGCCATCTTTACCCCCTTGCATACCCTGGTCCTTGCAAATGGAGTCTGCATTGGTACGGCCACCAATAATCAGGCCGAATATGATGCAGTTCATGGTCTCTTAACCGATGCCCTTTCTCACCGCATCCTCCATCTCCATGTTCATTTAGATTCCCTGCTTGTTGTCCTACAACTTAACAGTGTCTATCGTGTGCATAACCCCCTCCTGTTTAGACAATATTTATGAGTGAAACTTTTGATACATGAATTTAGATTCATTACATTTCACCACATACCATGAGATCAAAATCACTACGTAGATCAAATTGCAAATCATATTCTAGACTGGCATTTATCACACACAACACAATAACATTTAGCACCACCAATCAAATGCATATGCATCATATATATTATATATCATGAGTTTTAGAGTCCATCTACTCTAAAACATACGACATGCCCATAGCATGTTACAATAACAAAACTACAAAAATGGGGGGCACCACTCGCCCCTACATAGACACTAGGGGGCACCCCCTACCCTACATCTAATCACTCTCTGGAGGATCCCGAGCCAATGGCTCTGCTCCCACCGCTCGTAGATTATGCACATCCTGACCGGCCATCGCCATGCGTCGCATGATCCCTCGCCACTCTGAGGGTAGCCAAATACATAACTCTATGTACTGGTCGTCTAAATCCTGCCAACCACGCCCCGATACACCGGTCAGCAGCCCTTCACATCTGCGACGAATGTCCTCCACCAGAGCAGCCATATCCTCGCCCTGATCCGTCCTCGAACCACTTGCACCTGTAGCTCCTGTCGCCGCAGGTCGTCCCATATATCCGGCCGGTTTTACCGGAGCTATATCTGCATTCCACAAAACATCACGATTAGCCCCATATAGACTAGTCCCAAGACTCTAAAATAAACATAACAGATTAGTTTCTTGTCACTTACCATCGAGCCCCCACACTCGCCCAAGCGGAAGTGGCAAGTCCGGATCTCCCCAATAACTCATCCCACTATAGGGATAGTCGTCTATGTATAATGGCATCTGATCCCAAAGCACGAAGAAATTTGGTCGGCACACCCGCCCGACTGCCCCTCCCCCTCCTCTACACAGTAGTCGTCCCCACCGACGCATCCGGGGCTCTCTCATACCTCCATTCGACAACTGTACACGAGGTCGTAAGGTCGGGATCTTCTCAAAGAAGAAAGAGCACAACATCGTCCCATAGGCGCAATCATGATTCACTTGCCGCTTGCATAGCGACAGCTGTCGTTTCACCGACACCAACATCATCTGGGCCCACCCATAGTAGGTTCCACTCAGCACACTCTCCACAATCATCATCTTCCCTCCAGTGATGTGATGGAATGCCTGGCTACCCAAGATCCGCAACACTGCTACAGCCACCGCCCGGGTCTCCAACCTCTTGAGATCACCAATGGATATCCGAGTCCCTTTGACTCGGACACCCAGTCGACAATGTCGCTCAACAAACTCCATAATGTTACACCCACGCGGTAACATTGGCTGTGTATTTCCCACCATCCCTAATGGTGGGAGACCAGTCAAGAAATATAAATCCTGTACCGTCAGCTCGATCTTGTCCCCCTGCACTACAAATGCCTCCTGATCTGGATCCCAATAACTGATAATACGAGCCAACAAGGGCTCTCCTGCCCTCATCAAAGGGTTCTCCAAAAACTTCAGAACCCCATACCTAGCCAACTCACGACAGACACCCTGATCTGCCTGGATCTCCGTCCGTAATGTACCTAAGTCTCTCTCTCTCCACTGGATCCGTAGATCTGCCATATCTGCACAAAACCGTCATTTTTGTCAGCCTCCAGATCAACAAAACTGAGTTAACTTACATCAAAACAGCATCTCAGCCCATAACAACACTAAAACCCCCACATCTCACAGGTCGCACTTTTTGGGCCAAACCTGGGCCAGGTCGCACTTTTCAGGCCAAAACCTGCGTCCCAGGTCGCAGCTTTTTCCCCAAAAAGTGTGACCCGACTGTAAGGATGAAGTAGGGGCACTTACTGAGATTTAAAGCCCTAATCTACAACTTGAATCCACCAAAAACAAAGCTTAAGATTAGGCCTCTTACCTGTAACTGACGGATCACAATTCCAACGGTCGGTTTGTCCACTACGATCGCCGCAAGATTTAGGGCCTTCTCTCCTCTCCACATTCATCACAACTACACAAGAAAATGAATGATTTTGGAGGGAAAACACCCTATTAGAAGAAAAACCCTTCTTTTTCTTTCGCCCGCTGCAACCAAACCGTAGCCCCGTTTGACACACCGTTCGCACCGTTGCAAAGCTCTCACTGAGCACTCAAATGGGTATCTATCAGTTTTTTATTTTTTGATACTTCACGAGGACACATTTTTTCCATGAAGGGTCTATTCACCTCTTCTCAAAATCGAATTTCTTCACTTACGACACTTGTACTTGGGGCACCACTTTGCCCCCTTACTCGTCTTTGTTCGTGTTGATTTTCATCATGAGTTACCCTATTGTACTCATGCTTTTACGGTTCCCCATTGGACCCGATTTATGAGGCAGCATCATCGAGCCGCCCTTGTTTGGAGCATCCGCGTCGAGTCACCAGCACATTCATGGAGTCTACCCCGAGTCCCTTTGTACCCCACCATATTCCTCCATCCTTTCCTGCTTGGTCCCTCTCTCATGTCACACATTATGACCTTCAGTACCCCTATCCACTCTCCCTCACGAAATTGTGTCCGTCGCTGCCAAGCCATTTATCCACTTGATGCTCTAACAAGGGAAGTCGTCCAACCGCTCCTCCATTCCTCTCATTCCATCATCATCATTAGTGTCTACTTATTCATCGCTCTACTATCTTCCCCGTGCCTTAGATGGGGTTCCCTTATTGCCTCACCTATGGTGGATCTCCTTCTGTCGACATCAACTCATTTATTCCAAAAGCCAGGTCTAGGGGGCAGTGTACCTTGGTTCGAGCTCCTATCAGCATGATCGTGATCTATACACTTGATCGTCCAGTGATGCAGCAACATCTATTGGTGATTCCCGGGCATGTGTGAGATGTCTCAACCCTCATGAGGGGGTGGCCCTGCAGGTAGCCCCCCACCTGCCCGAATGCCTTCATTTCCGCCCCTGATGCAGCTCCTCCCATTTGATGATATCAGCCTCCCCCGCTTGCGGCGCTTCTTCAATTTGCACGTATCAGTCAGATGTTGCGAGCCCTTCCCCGCGTGTAGGGGGAATTTGGGTGTATTTGTATCTCATGTACTACCGTATTATTGTATAAGTCCTAATGATTATTCCAGGCATCACATCTATGTGGGATTCATCATGTTATTTATCTGGCTCATGTTTAGGCCAGCACATGCTTCATTATTGCGTTCCGTGGTTTTCTGGGCGCTTTATTCTTTGTACTTTGTCTCGGCGGGCATAGGTATGCCTCCCCCGCCACCTTTAGCACAAGTACCACTTCATACACTAGAGACTTGTTGCACCTGTGAGTCTCATCTCCTCAGGGTCTAGTCCTTTAACACATCAGACTACATTACACTTCTCTCTCCCACTTCTCTTTTGATATCTAGTGATTGAGTTCTTACAACGTACTTCGGTCATACGATTTTCTCGTAACACTCGTACGTTGGGGGGCAATCTGTTACACCATTTTTTTGGTCATCTAACCTATTATTATTAGATGAACCCAAGGACACCATGTAAGACCAATTTTACCCTAAGTAAAATTGCTTTCACCATATAAAATAACTTATATTCAACCAAAAACAAACAAAATTAATTAAATAAATCATTATTTATTTAATTATTTCCTAAGAACAAGTTATTTAAATCATTATTTAAATAATATTCTTAGTTAAATTTGACTAAATCATCCATAAATAATTAAATAAACCATTATTTATTTAATTATATTCCCATCATTCCCCTAAAATGATAAATAAATCATTCATTTATTTATTATTTATAAATAAAGGAATTGACCCAAGTCAAGAATCCTTTTCCCTCCAACAAATATAATAAAATATTCCTAAAAGGTGCTTCTAGAATTCGATTAATAATATTTTATTCATGCACCGAGTTCTAGACCGCCCCAATATTTTGTTATAAATAGAGGGGTTTTCCCCATTCATTAGTCACCTTCATTGCATTAGATCACTCTGGATCTTCTCTTGGTCACCATTTTCCATTTTGCTTTGTGAACTCCCATTGAGTTTTATGTTTGATTTTCCACATCCATAAGAGAGAGAAATGCTAGATTTGAAACACTGAGGACTTCCAAGAACCCATCCCACTAAGGAGAACCGGAAAACACCTTTCTTGTTTTCCTATTAGGTGCCCCATTCTTTAATATAATACAAAATTCTTTCATATACATTCTTCTTGTCTTGTTCATTGGATCTATGGAGCGATGTTATTTTTTATCTGCTTAATATCTTCTGTGCTTAGATTTGAATTTGTGCAGCAATCTTAAAGGTGTTTTGCAGCCATAATCGATGTTAGGGCTATTTGTTATGCGTAGCTAAAATGATCTTTTATGACGAAAGATTATACTAACAGCCCTAAAACCTAGGAGTTTGGCAAGATGGACAAAGATGGTCACATGCTGACAAAGAAGCCTCCTTCATTGCAACAGATGGTTTCCAAAGGCTTTCAAGGTGCCTTCTAGGGTTTGAAAAAAAAGCATTAACTCCCCTACACCAAAGGAAGAATGGTGATGAAGAGTATCAACAAAAGGGTAAAAATATCAGTTCAAGGGTCTGATTTCTCAAAGAAGCAATCAGAAGCAGTTTTAAATTATCAAAGAGGGAAAACATGAGTTAAAATTACCCCAAGAGGTGATTATGGTAAGCACAAGTTCACTGTTGATAAAATAAGCTGTCCAAGTTCAAAAGAGACATTGAAAAAAGGAATAAATTGTGTACGCACCTGCATACATAGAAGTGGCCATGAAAGACACAGAAAAGGGTTTAAACTAGCTTTCCCCTCTCACTTGACCTACATCATTGTCAAAGTGGTCTAAAGAAAAAATATGCCACTGATTTACAGCAGGGCAGTAAAACCTCCAAAAAGGGTCACCCTATCAAATGAATATTCTGCAAGAGATGGATCATGCCATAAATGACACTCCTACAAACTGTCGAGGAAGGCTACCTACAGAAAAATTGATAAAAGCATAAGTGCCAAATGAATGTTTGTAGTGATAACTACACATAAAGATTAAAAAGGCTATTGATGCTTAATGCTAGGGTTCTCATACTGAGATGTTGCTTCACTGTTTTAGAGAGGAAACCTGACAAAATATCAGTAAAAGGAGATATTGTAAAACATTTGCAGAATCCGCTATTTTACAAGTGTTAAATATCATAAGGGGTTCATTGTTCAAAATGGTTTGAAGGCACTTGTTTAAAATTGGTTGAAGGGTTTTGTGAGCACGAGGGAGACATCAGGACACTCCTGCAAAGAGAAAAAGCTATTTTTATATCAAACTGCCACCTACAGGGCTAAAAGGCCACAAAATACAGTGAGAAAGAAGTAAGGAAAAATGAACCTTATAAAAGTGGGTTTTGGGCATCAAATCATTTTCAAGAAAGACTATAGAGTCTCCCCAACCTCTTCCACACTTCATTTTCCCCTGTAGACAAGAAGAGAGTAGTTGAAAGTGATTTTTGAGGGTTTCTGAGCAAAATAGAAGAATTCTGCAGGCGTTATGCACTGAGGCCAGTGCTACGCACCTAGCTCTCGACGCTACACACAAACGAGGTGGACGCAACGTTTTTTTACACTGCGCTGTGCACCTAGAGCTCGACACTACGCACTTGAGCGGGCGCTACACACAGGCTCAGGAAACTGCCTGACTTCCCACCAAATCAACCAATGCTATGCTCCGACTGGCCCGGCTGGCCCATCCTTCAACCTGATCTGATTGGCATTGCGCTTTGACTGACCGGACTTGCCCTTCTCTGACCCGCCATTGCGCTCTGACAGGCCGACCCGACCTGAACGTGCTGTCGGGCAAGCACTACGTACAGCCAGTATTTGCCTCAAATCACTAAAAGTAGCCCAAAATTCAAGTTTTCTCCTTCAAAGCTCCTGCAAAAGTCAAAACAAGGTTTTTATTTCCCTCCCCTACCTTCCAAACACTCATTTTCATAAGCAAAGGGAATGTTTAGAGGCTTGCTGCCATCAAACCCTAGGTTGCATAAAAATCAATTTTTGGCCTCCTAAGTTAGGGTTTGAACAAAGAAAAGGGTTATATATGTATAAATATACTCAATGACAGCAGACCAACCTCTGAAAAAGTTGAACACACTCCTTGGAAGCTGCATCTTAGCCCTCATTTGCACAACTTTACCCTTACATCACTCATTTCCTCCTTTGACCTAAAGACCCTCAAACAAGTTTAAAAAGAGGCCTTCTGTGCTAAAAAATAGTCACCATGTCTGAAGAGGAGATTCATACTAGCAGTGATGAAAGTCAAAGGCCTACCAAGCCTAAGCACAAGGGAGGAAGGGTTAATAGGTTTGAACCCTTGGACACCATTCAAATCACCTCCTCTCCAATGATACTTACCTGTTTCCAAGATGTTGGGTGTTACCAGTTTTGTGAGAAGATTAAGCAAGTCCAAAGCCATTCAGATTTGTCTAGGTTGTTCATCCTCAGTTTTCAAAATCACAAAGTCAACCTAGCAAGAATGAACTTTGAACTCTCATCTGAATCCATTGCTCAAGCCACGGGAATTCCAGATGTTGGTGAGAGATGGTTAAAACAAAAGAAATTAGACTTGAGATATTATGAGCCCTACCTAAAACCTAGCTGTCAGCAAGGCTGTCTTCCCCTTCTCCCACTTGCTAGAGAGGTATGCCCTGTTGATGTGGAAAATTATCATGTACTTCACCTGTGAGGGGAGGTACTCCAGGGTTTACTCTTATCACATAAGGCATTTGATACACTTTACCAGAGTTAAGTTACTGAACCTACCCTACTACCTATACCAGAGCATTGACAAAATAGCTTCAGTGGTAAAAAAAGAGGAGTTATGCCCACCAAATGTAGAGCCTTTTTCACCACTCCTTAATCAAAATGATTGTCTTACAACAATTGGAGCAGCAAGGGATCCCTTGGGAGGTTTTTATCTCTCATGATGTGTTTTCCAATCCCCAAGCCTTCATTCTGCAAAATTTTCCCTCCACTTCACATCCACCTACCTCCACTCCTTCTTCATCTCCACATATGCCTTCTCCACAAAGAGATTCACCTCCCATCCCTTCTCCTAATGTATCAAATGAAGGAGCTGACAGTAGCCATAATGAGGGGCAAACAGATGACAATGAAGAGGATAAGAGCAGTGAATCAGAAACTGAGGTAGCAGAAGAAAACAATGATGATAGTAGCAATGAGCAAGAAGGTGATGACAATAGAAATGAGGAGGGAGGTGACAGTGATAAAAGGGCAGAAAAAAATGATACAAATGCAGAGCTTAATCAAGAGGATGATGAGGAGAGTGAATAAAGAAATGGGGAAAAAACAGAGCCTAATGATGAAGAAATTGATGATGACATAGAGGAGGAAGCTGAACTTGGCAGCCCTGAAGAGAAAGACAGTGATAAAGAGGAGGAAATCAATGACAGTGATGACACGCATAAGACAATATCAAATTTAGAAGAGAGTGTTGATGATGAACAAGATGACAACAAAGGGGATTATGAAACGAAAATTGAAGATGACAGTCAGCAGGAGGATGAAGAAGACAACCAAGAGGATGATGGTTTTGAACATGACAGTGAGTCCAGTCACAATGAAAAAAGTGCTGAAATGGATAAAGAAGGTGAACATCAAGAGACAGAGGGAGAGGATGAAGATATTGAAGACCAAGAGCATATAACTGATGAGGATGAGACAAAATTTGAAAATCAAGGCATTGACCAAAACAATGATACAAATGAGACAGTCAGTGACAAGCAAGGAAATAATCATGACAGTCATGACAGCTATCATGACAGTCATGACACTAAACAACCTCCAAATGACCAAGAAATACAAAGTGATAGTGCAGACAGTGACAGGGAAGAAAGCCTTAGTGAAAGACAGAGCCAGAATGAGGCAAGTGAGGAGGATGGTGGTCATTTTGAGAGCCAAGATGTCAGTGAAGAAAATAGTGAGGAAAGTAAGGATGTTGATGAGGTTGAAGGTCAAGAAGTCAGTAACCCAATGGAGTATGAAGTGACTCATGAAAGCCATGAAAAAGATGAAAAGGCTTGTGACTTCATCAAGGATCAAAGCACCCTCATCACCCCTCTCACATGCACCTACCATAGAGGCAAAAGAGATGTGTTTTATGCCTCAAAAAGGCAAAGGGCCATCTCTCCTCCAACTATCAAGAAAAAAGACAAAGTCAAGGAAAATATCGACAAGGGTGAGCAACAAGTCAAGGTAAGAAGAAGAAAAAGGATCAAGAGGACTTCTCAAGGGCCTCAATTCATTGATTTAGGCAGTGACACTGAGGACAAGGAGATGAACATAAAATTGCTTCTCTTGGAGAAAGATGCTCAGCTTCAGGAATGGGAAAGAGAGTTTGAGATGGCACAATGTGTCATCCACTATTACAAAGAGGAGCACAAGCATTTCAAGGAGGTGAAGAGAGGCCTTGCCTTACAAAAGAAAACAACAAATCATTATGAAAGGAAGAACATGCTTGTATGTGCCAAATTGAAGAAGGCTCTCATTGAGCTTGAAGACCTAAAAAGAGAAAAAGGGTAGGACAGCCTTGTAATTTTGGCTGAGGCTTCTCAACAAGTGTCCAAGACCTCTTGAGGGACCTCTCCACAAATTTTGAGGCAAATTGGACAACTTTTTGTTTTTTCCAAATTTTGACCCCTAGGAGCGCAGCACCCTATGCGCTACGCACCACATTGGTGCATCCTAAGCCGTCAAATTTTGAATTTTTGAACTTATCACATCACCAACAGTCTTCTCACCAATTTTTAGATCATTTGGAGCTTTTTTACCCCCTCAAAAGGTCAAAAAACATCAAACATTTGACCTTTCTGCCTCATTTTCAGACCAGGCGCTGTGCATAGAGAAGTGTTGGGAGATTTTATTTTTGTATTGGAAAATTGCATCCACTTAGAACAACTCAAGAATTTCTGGAAATTATACTCACCAATCTTTCCAACGGGCCATCACAGAGCCAAATCTGGTGTCGGGAAGGGGTCCAAAACTCAGTTGCAAGAGACCCCATTTTCTGCTGAAGTGGCACTACGCAGAAAGGCTGCCTAGTGTGTTTTGGACCAAAAGTAAACAAAACACACTCATTTATTGCAAATAGATATTTTTGAGTTTTTTGAGGCAAATTAAGCTAGAATTTGTTGCAAATAGTTATTTTAGCATTTATTTCTTTGGATATTATGTGCCTTGGGCCTTGCATGGTCTCTTGGCCATAAATGATATTTATGACTATATTTGACATTTTCCTACCACATTTAGGGTTTTAGTCCTCATTTTCTCCATAAATAGAGCATGAGGCGCCTATTTATTTTGTTGGAATTTGATGAGCTTGAAGAACAATATATATGGTTTCATGAGCTTGGAGAAGAAACTTGTTTTGTGAAGTGGATGAATGACTTGTTTGTTTGGATGATGGAGAAGCTTGCTTGTAGGATTCCATAGCTTGGTGAATGGTGATGTTTTCCTAATTTTTCTATCGTTTCATTTTTTATAATTATGTTTCATGTTTCTTAGCTGCTATTAAACAGAAAAGTATGGGTTGAGACATGTTCTTTGAGGCACCTCAGTCCTCCTGTTTGTTATAGCCTTCATGTTTTCTCTTTTGGCCATCTTAAGGAATTCTTTGCTGCTCCTTAGGTCCACCAAAAATTGTTTTTGTTTCATGCATGGTTAGTATCCTAGCTTACAAGTAAGATTTATGGTATGCCCTGCTTATTTGAAGTTCTCAAAACCCTATCTTGAAGCCTTTCTATGGAATATTGATTGATTAGGTTAAGTCAAAGAGGTCTCGTTCGATCTTTCCCTTTTTCCATGCTTGTCAACTTGTTTTAGAGTTCCCAATAGCTTGAAATATGATGTTTAGGAGTTCCCTCTTCATAAATTATATTATTTGTTTAAATCTTGTATGTTTTCCTAAAATCTGAAGGTGAATTTCTAAAGTTAGGAATTCTAATGCTTCTATGTTTCACTGGAATGTTCATCTTATATGTTTATTAGTTTGAGTATTATTTAATGAGATCAATGGTTTTCCCTACCTCATGAGTTATGCTTCAGATTATATATGTGTAAGACCTCTTAGTCTTTTCCCCAACTTAATGTTCATTACACCCTGCTAAATCGGCCCTGCAATACACTCTGTTTCATCATTTAGACACTCTTGAATTTCACTTGACTCCATAGCCCAATGGCTTTGACATCCTCTCACTCCGCTTATTACATTTGACCATCTTACCCATCCAAAATAATCAACA
The DNA here is from genome assembly GCA_034641835.2 of Pinus albicaulis. Lineage (NCBI taxonomy): Eukaryota > Viridiplantae > Streptophyta > Pinopsida > Pinales > Pinaceae > Pinus > Pinus albicaulis. The sequence continues at coordinate 1,715,640,243 of CM076581.1, forward strand.
AACCCTGCACCTAATAACTAGCCTAAAATCCAAACCCTAGAGCAAAAAGGACACATCCTTTGCACCCAATAGAGAGATCCCTCTCTGAGTCCAGGAAGGCTAGGTCTTTGGACTCCGAAGCCTGGTTCCATGTTACCCTGTCATTTGGTCTACCAATCTGCCAAATCACGGGACCCTAACATTCTGGCGATCACGGTGGGACCTTCTGAGTTAGTGGCAATCTAAGTATTCGTTAGGACTTCATAATCCCTTGTTAAAGAGTATCTAGTGATCATTTTTCCACCTCATCGCCACACTAATATTCTGGAAATCATGGTGGGACCTTCTAAGTATATAGCTGCTTAAAAAACTCCTATAGACTCAGTTGAACCTTATATTAAGCTCAGAAAATTCACTGATGGTATTTAGTCGCTCATCTGCTACCTCATCACCACACTAACACAGTGGTGATCATGATGGACCTTCTGAGTTAGTGACAAACTAAGTAAACCTTAGAACTTCAGCTACCCTCATCAAATCTTTAAGAACACACACCATTAGCCAAAAATTAGACTCTATTTGATTTATCATCCTAGCAAAAAGATGAATCGGTTATAGGACACTCTCACAAAATTTAAGAGACTCAGAAAACCGAAAAACTCCCTTAGATTGGTTTTTATTTCTTATTGGTGGTGGACCATAATATATTTTACCTTCAAACAAGCTAAACATTTCCACTTGGTGAATCCACTAGCCTCCAGTATGCCTATTACTTCATTAACACTCATTTAACTTCCTAGATTTGTTTCACACCAACCCTAAGAAGTTTATGAAACCATTCATATATTGTATGAATACCAAGCATTAAGAGAGGTCAGCCTTAGAAAACAGTCCTAAAAAATTTCAGCCTCTTTGAATTTTGAAAATTGAAATCTGGCTTCACATAGGATCAGTACCAAATCTCATCTGGACCCAAACCCTCCCAACATAGTTGATGACCCAAAGATTATTTTGTGGCAAAATTCTAGATCTGGAAACTTAACCACTGTTAGGACCATCCATAGAACAAGCTCTGTACCTGAAAATATCACATCTTTGCAAGATCCCTAGTTTGAATTGCTTCATCGGTCAACTCATTGAAAATAATAGCAGATCCAAGTTCAGTATCAAGAGCATAAATTGTAAATTTCTGAGGTTTATCTTTACTACTTACCATGTAAGCCATTCTTGTTTCTCTATAAAGTCTCCTTTTCTCACCAAAAACAGGAATGGTGGCATAAGTTAGGTCCATTTGCATTGTACCTTTTGTCTTTGTTTCCCATGACCTTGACAATAGCATGCCAAATTTAGGTGGAATGTCTGCTACCACAATTTCCACAACCACTGTCTTGGCAGAGACTTGTGTAAGACCAACAACAACATCTTTAATTAAACCAATGCACTGAACTCTTTTTGAATCAAAAGAAAACAAATCCTTATATGGTCTAGTAATTTCCAACCCCATCCTCTCCATGATTACTTTGGGCATAAGATTGTGAGAGGCTCCTGAATCCAGTATAGCATTATGCAATGTCATGTCATGAATACCAAGGCTAACATAAAAAGGAGCTACCTCCTCATTCTACTCATATTCTAATCTTGGGCCCAAGTATATGGTTGGATGATCTTCTTGAATATTTAGAATATCAGTAGCTCCTGGTTGTGAAGTTAGCATTTTCAAAATCCTACTTCTATATTCATTCACCTTAATAATTTCTCCAAAAGGTACTGGGATTTTGATCTTAGATATCTCACTCTCCAAATCGAAAACATAAGCAGATTTTTCAATATCTTTGACAGGAGGAGGAGGTGGTGTATCTTTCTTAAACTCGTCAGCTTTGGGGGCATCTTTCTTGGGTTGTGTTTTGTTTGCATTAATTGGCACATTTCTATTTCTGAGGTTATATTGTTTCTGCATCTCAAATATTGCATGTTGATACCCTTTAAAATAATCAGATGGTTCCTCACCCTTGTTTACTTCATGATCTGACTCATCATGTTCCTCCTTTGTCAAGAATATTCCATACATGTCTTCATCTAGACAATGAACTTTTCTAGAATTTCAGGTTCATCATATTCATCAACTAAGTTCTGCTAAAAAGGAGGTCTCACTGGAGGGTCGGGCTGATTTCTGTTTTCCCTCGGTCTCTGCTAATTTTGAGGTCTTATGAATTGAGGATTTATAAACTAAGGCTGATGTTGTGCAGGAGGAGCAAAGGCATTACCAAAGGCAAGCCTATCCATCAATTTTTCCATTATCTTCATCATGGAATCAAATTCTTCATCAAATGTGGAAGGCTTATATTCTTCTTTTCACTTAGTCTTACCCATATTGGACTTTTTTGTTGCTATCATATTTACCTCCACCTTCACTGCATCATTCTACATTTCATCAAGTGAAGGAGTTGGAATGCTTAATCTTTCCATTACACCAGAGGTCATTGCAGCAGCAACATGGATTCCAAGGGTACAAGAGAAGTGGTTCAAAGGTTTCAAGTTTAGCATGGAGCAGTGAAAAGAGTTTATAAAGCCCGAAAACAATGAAATGGACCTTACTAATTCAATTCCAAGGAGCTGCATGAAGGATAACTACTCAAAATTGTTTCTCATCATCCAAAAGTAATTTACTTGTGAAGGGAGATACCATAAAGTTTGCTCATACCATTTCAAGCTTCTCCTACATTTTACTGGTAAGATATCTCTTGATCTGCCTTTCTATTTACATATAAATTTATCAAAAATGGTAGATAAGGTCCAAGAAAAATCTGAAGGGAGTGAGACTTAATTGTTTCATCATGGTTTAATTAAATTGTTGGTTTTAGATGAACTCCAAAGGCTAGGTAGAGACTGGTCTTCATTCTTGTTTGTTAGTGGTTTTGAGTTGGATGCTCTTACTCCTTCAAGAACTCCTAAACCTAGGAGAATCTCATCACCCTTAGTAGTAGAGCAAAGTGAACCATTGGTGGCAGAACCAAGTGAACCAGCAAGAGTAGAACCAAGTGAACCAGTCATGATGGAAACAGAGAAATTGCAGAGTTTGATACACCAAATGTCACACCTGCAAAACAGAAATCAAAAGTGGTCAAACCTCCAAAACAAAAACAAGCTGTGAGTAAACAAGGAACCAAAAGGATGACAGGGAGTCAAACATTGGCCTTAGAAGAGAAAACAATGGCTGTAGAAGATAGAGTAGTAGCTAAAGGAAATCTAGAAGACATATTACATGCCATTGACATAGAAGAGACTACTATAGTCCAGGCTTAGGATATAGAGGAAGGTGGATAGAAAATTAAAAAGGCCAAATCTGCAAAGAAACTAGAATTTGAAGGAGAAGATGCAGATTTTATGTTCCAAGCAAGAAAGCCTATGACAAGGTATGCTATAAATCTATTAGAGAATAGTAAAGAGGTTCATCCACCTACTGACACAGTCTAGCCACCACAAGACATCATTGATCTTTCATCACCTGCAGAGAAAGATACAGTTAACAAATCAAAGAAAGGAAAAGAGAAAGTGATGGAAAAAACAGAGTTTCAAATCCTTGAAGAACAATTGAAGTTGGCCAACCATGAAGAAAGAAGCAAGGAGACACAATGTACATAAGGTTTAGTTTGAAAAGATGAAGGATATTTGGGAAATGCAAGTTGACAGTGTTTCCAAGACCCTATATAATACACAACAGCTTATCAAATGGACCATTCCATTGAGGAAAGAGGTCAAACATGTCAGGAAAATGAACTTTCATTTGAAAGTCACCAACAGAAAGTTGAAAGGTCAGGTTATAGATCACTAGGAATAGCTTGAACTAATCCATGAGGAGTTGGAGAAAAAAGGACTTAAAATGACAGTAGTTGAGAAGCTAATTGCTCAACTCATCATCAATGAGGAAGAAACCCCTCAAGAAACATATGTTGAGCTGGTTTATGATTTTGAAGGCTAATGGCATGTTAGAAATAGTTTTTTTTCACTTAGAAGTTATATTTTTTGAAGCTACACAAAATTATGGAATTTTGACTGTTTTCAGCAGTTTCGTAGCGTTCCTGGGCTTGAAGAATTGGAAAACGCTAAGAAACTACTGCAGCTTTCATTTTTTCATTTTGAACAAGTTTTTGGAGCTCCCAAGAGATGAAAATGGTATGGAATTTGTATTTAGGCATAATGAACATCATGCAGGAGAAAAGAATCAGAAAGATTGATGGAAAAATGGCATTTTTGTAATGCTATGAAAGTATTCTACAAAACTGTCATACTTTCATAGCGTATTGGTTTGAAGCTATATGAGCAGGTGTTTGTGCACTTTTGGATTTAAAAGGTTCATGGGATTTGACCAACAATCATCCAAAGCTTAAAGACCATGTGATGAAGCCAACTCATCAGCGAAACCCCTTGTTGAAGATAAGGACCAGTTTGCCTAAAAATCAGGGTTTGTTTCCAGTTTTAGAGGAGGCCAATTAAGAGGTCATGTAGTGATGAGTCCAATCACACCCTATTCGAACATGTGAAAGCATATTTGTCAAATATGTAATTGTTTTTAGAGATAAGGTTGTTTATGTAATAATGAACAGTTTGAGTCCTATTAGGAAAAGGACTGTCAAGTAGGATAGCTGTCAATTTCTCATTAAATAGATGTTTTATGGTTATGCAAGGTGTCATTAGGAAAAATTAGATGAATCTAGCTAGGAGACAGATCATCTCATCATGTAACAAGTCTATTAAAGGGTAGAGAGTCGAATTTGTGAAAGGTTGGAGATTTTTTAGCAATACTGCAACTTTATGTAATTTGACTATTTTCAGTAATACAGAGACTTGTTTCTTGACCAACATGAGATTTTGAGTGATTTTTTAGTGCCTATCTTATCTATACTTTCTATGTGTACCATTTGCAAGGGTTTTTATCTTTAATACTCATAATTCATTCATGTAATGCTCTGACTTCCTTTATAGATGAATTGACTGTGTTATTTCTGCTTCATGTGTGTTTACTTATGCTAAAAAAATTTACTTGCCTCAACTTCCATGTCAAGTGAACCTCCTACTGAATCACTAAATTTTTTGACTCCATAGGCCCAATGTTTGCAGACTGATACTATTTTCAACCTATACATATCACCAACAATGTGTTTTCCAAGTAGAGTTAGCCATCTAGATTTATCTTTATCATATATCATTAACCCTTTTAGAGAGCCCTCTCAGGCTGAAGAGGCTAAGCTTCAGTCGCAAGTTGGTCTGAAACGGTTACATGAAGTTCTGGGATTAAGCAGCCTATCAAGAGAAATTTTGTGATATCAGTATTATTGCGAATTGCTCGGGCACAATTATAAAGTTAGAGGAAGACTCATGAAGGATTGCGTAGTCAAGGAAGGTTTATTATCCTATTTAATAGGGATTAATTGCCTAGGGATTGCGTGAGAAAGACTAGGTTAAGAAGGGGCTGAGAATTGGCTAAGTGTTGGTCAATTTTTCCTGAGAATTGCTAGTCAGTTTTGGGCAAGATCAGGGTGAGACAATCGAAAGAGTGCATGATTTTCTCGGTGTGAGAAAGCATTGTATCGTTTCATGATTCTTTGACTATATACAATATATGATAGAGGATTTTTGAGTAGGTTCTTTCCCCAGATACATCTTGTGTTGTGCGATTGATAATTTCCTTTCTCTTACTTGCATGTGATTGAGCGATTGTGTTTTATATTCCGCAAATATAGTAGAAGGATTTAGTATCTTATTTTTTTACATTACATGATCCGATTGAATCCATTGGTATAGAGTTTCTATATAATTTCTACATGGAATCAGAGCTGTGTTAGATATTTTCTACACAAAAACAAATTTCTTCTGCTAGTCATTTGGGCCCTATGTATTTTCATAATATTTAAATTTTACTTTATATATATATATATATATATATATATATATATATATATATATATATATATATATATATATATATATCTGTGTGTTTCACTTGCGATGTCATGTAAATTCTATTCATTTTTCACTTTGTTTTTCCATTTCTACAGTAACCCTAATTTCTGTAAATAATTTTCTAATTATTACTTTACTTATAGTTTCTTTGATATTTTCTTTTAGTTAGCGGTCTTCTTTAATTTAGTTTTGATTTTGTACATATTTTGGTTTATGTTTAGTTTTAATAACTTTTTAAATGACTACAATGTGATTAATGTTTAAGTGTTATTGATTAAAATCTTATTCATTGATGACTCACTTATACACTTTACATAATGAATTAAGGTTTCAATTTTTATAATATAAATACATCAAACAACAATTAAAGAATTACTAAAGTAAACAAAAACAATTAACATACAAATATGCCTTCTTTTACTTCGACTATTCGCTTATATGTTCAATATTTGATATAAATAGATAAGGTATAACATTTTGTCAATTGTTTATACATAAAGGATATTGCATTCAAATTATTTTCTTTAATTTATAAGTTAAATATTTATGAGGATCTACACTACTCTAAGGCAAAAACCTTAGAGCATTGATTATTTTGCTGCTTTTGTAAATAGTTAAGTGTTTAGAGTTAATGTAATTAGTAAGTATTTTGTTTCTTTTTTCAAGATTGCGAGCTGTAGGACTCTTCCTAGTTATCCGTAATTCCCTTGGCAAGCGAGAAGGTTGAGTTGCGCCACTTTTGGCGTGGACTCAACTCCAACTTGAGCTGTTATAAACTGTTGGATAACATTCTTGTTACTTCTCATCACACACCGAGAAGTTATATATGTTGATATAATGCTAGAGCGACACTTTCATTTTGGAACATCAACATATTTGTTGTGGCCATATTGGGTAAGTGTTTAGTTTCACTCCATTTTTAGGTTTCATTGCAATATGTTTTAAGTTAAGTATGGTTGTCATTAATTTCTTTCTACCTTATCATGGTATGCCAACTACCGTTCCTCTTCCAACTTTGAAAATATCATTTTTCGGCATGGAATATTTATCTGAGAGAGTGACAATAATCCATACCCTTGGTTTACTCCTTCCCCTCTAAAACTTACACATCCAATCAAGCCTCTTCCACAAAAATTCAAACAACATCTATCTTTGTTTCATGGTGACAAAAACGTTACTTTATAAGAGAGTTTTCGTGCATCCTCAAATTCATGCATGATCCTTAGAGTGAATGAAAATGATAACTGTATGCTTTTATATTTTATTTTTGAACTCTGTTTAAGGATGTGCTACTTTCCTGTTTGTCGACCTACCTAATGAATGTTTTTCCACTTGGAATGAACTTGCCTACTAGTTTACTTGGACCTTCAGTATGCTAGATAATCCTTATGATCAACTTAAAAACTTTAACCAATTATGTATGGAAAATGATGAAAGCATCTGCTCTTTCATTCTTCGATTTTTCAAGCTTTACAACCTCATCCTTGAATCTATTTGACCTACCAACCTAGCTTCCTATTTGCATTATTGTAACTTCATACCTCCTCTTTACATACATCAACTAGAGGAAAGGGACAATCAAAGTATTGATAAAGCCTTGGTCACTTGTATTGATTTCAAAGAGAAAACTCATAGAACTGGTCACTTGTATCCTGATGCTTCCTCTATAATTCTTACCTTTCAAGTTTTATAGGATTGGATGTGTCATCTTCAAAATGAAGTTTCTAGATAGTCCCTACTTGAGTCTTTCAATGAACCCTTTCTTTCGAAAACTGATTACAATTCTTATGTCATGTGTGGTTAAGAGTGCGCATTGAATGATGATCACCATCACATCATCATACATGATAACCATTTTTTTTTTCCCGACTCAGATTCTCTTACATTTGAGGGTGATTAAAGTCCATCTCCATGTTGCGATTTCCATGTCACCTTTCACACATTTTCATGAAATGGTATTAAACCTCATACAAACCCCAACATCCTCTACCTTATATTCGATGTCATGTATAATGATTACAATGAAGAATGGTTTAGCCATGATGGTATGCAATCTTTCCTTAAATCGAATAATGATTTATTCCTTGAGGAACTCGAGAAAGAGGTCCTTACTTTGAAAGATTGACTTTAATTTATGAAAGGTACTTGTTTGATATGGACGATGATATCTCTTTCAAAGAACCTGAAAATTAAGTCTTTATTTTTTACTTTGAAGGAGTTTCGTCATCCCAATCTGTTGAATATGAAGTGTTTGGGTTTGAAATGTCCCATGCATATGAGTCTTCTTTTGTTCACAATACGAGGAATGTTCAACAAGACATGAGTGCGTTGTTTGATGTAAAACCAAACCGTGATTTGTTTTCATCCTTTGATGCTAATGGTCTGGCACACATTACGACTAAATGCACTTTTTGCTTTTGGTTAAGCCATTATCTTTGCCATTCACATTGGTCGGTGGGCATGACAAACATTGTTTCCTAATTGCAACCCAACAAGCCATTAATCTTGGATGTAAGGTCCAAGAATCTTTTATCTACGCTCAATTTCATCTTGTATGATCCTCAGAAAGTATCAAGTCCTTAATTTTGTACATAAATAAACCACCTTAAAAAAATTTAAAAAATAAAATAATTTTTTTGCTTTAGGTTGCTTATTTTGTTTGCTTTCAACATCATGTCATGCTCCGCTTTCCTTTTATGTTGTGCTGATCGTTTTGATTTTGAATTTTGAGTTTTATTTTCCTCTAGTTTAGTCTTGTTTATGTTTTCAATTATTGTCACTTTTACTTGTTTTTAACTCACCTTTACCTCATGCCAGTAATCATTGATTAAAATTCTCGCCCCTAATCAACATTCCCTGTTGTTCTTAAAAGAAGATATATTTGTGCATTTCTTATCACTAACATTGTAATTTTTTTGATAAGAACATGGAACACAAAAAATATTTAAAAGCCTCATGTGATAATATTTAGGGACCTCGCTGAAAATGAATTTGTTTCACTCATGTAAAAGCTCCGCTCGAAAGAAATACTAGTCACAATAGTGGATTTTATTTTCCTCCCCATGCGTTCTTTCAAGTGCATTGGTTTTCCTTGTGCACCCCCTTGAAGATTCATCTTTTGTCGCGTTGATGACTTCATATTCTTTCCTCTGATATTTCATATCTTGTCCCACTTCCTCCATCCCCTTTACCCTCTTAGCTTTTCCCCTTCTCAGTTTCTTGATATCACCAAAGTTCTTCTAGGTTCTGGTTCACATGGTGCAAACTACCCTTTGGAGTCAACGATTTTGATGCACATAAAATTTTTCAAAACTTCTGCAAGTCATTGCAGGTGCCTTCTATCCTTAGCTCCATTTGTGTTGCATGGCTCTTCCCATGAACCTCCAAAAAAGAAAAAAAAAATTCTATTTTACGAAGCCTATGGAGTGCTTAAAGGCTAAGATCTTTTAAGTTTAAATTAAGAATGTATTCAAAAGTTGTTCTATCTCTTGTTATGTGTTCATGATTGAGTTTAAAAGTTCTTAAAGGTTAATCTATTCTAAGTTTAAATTAAGGATGTATTCAAAATTTACTCTCTCTTATTATGGGTTCATTATTGAGTTTAAAAGTTCTTAAAGGTTAATCTATTCTAAGTTTAAATTAAGGATGTATTCAAAATTTACTCTCTCTTATTATGGGTTCATTATTGAGTTTAAAAGTTCTTAAAGGCTAAGATTTTCTAAGTTTAAATTAAAAATATATTCAAAAGTTGTTCTCTCTCTTGTTATGGGTTCATTATTGAGTTTAAAAGTTCTTAAAGGCTAAGATTTTCTAAGTTTAAATTAATAATGTATTCAAAAGTTTTTTTCTCTTGTTATGGGTTCATTATTGAGTTTAAAAGTTGTTAAAGGCTAATATATTCTAAGTTTAAATTAAGAATGTATTCAAGTTTTTCTCTCTCTTGTTATGGGTTCCTTATTGAGTTTATGGGTTCATTATTGAGTTTAAAAGTTTATACTATGAAATTTTTAGGGCATTATAATGTAACAAACCCATCATTCTGTCTTGTTATGGGTTCATTATTGAGTATAAAAGTTTCTACTATGAACTTTTGAGGACCCATCATTCTCTCTTGTTATGGGTTCATTATTGAGTTTAAATTTGCTACTATGAACTTTTGAGGGCATTATAATGTAATGAACCCATCATTCTCTCTTGTTATGGGTTCATTTTTGAGGATCATCATTCTCTCTTGTTATGGGTTCATTATTGAGTTTAAAAGTTTCTACTATGAACTTTTGAGGGCATTATACTGTAACGAACCCATCATTCTCTCTTGTTATGGGTTCATTATTGAGTTTAAAAGTTTCTACTATGAACTTTTGAGGGAATTATAATGTAACGAACCCGTCATTCTCTCTTGTTCATTATTGATTTTAGAAGTTGCTACTATGAACTCATTCTCTCTCGTTCATTATTAAGTTTAAAAATTGCTACTATGAACTCATTCTCTCTTGTTCATTACTGGGTTTAAAAGTTGCTACATTCTCTCTTATTCATTATTAAGTTTAAAAGTTGCTACTATGAACTCATTCTCTCTTGTTCATTATTGGGTTTAAAAGTTTCTACATTCTCTCTTGTTCATTATTAAGTTTAAAATTTGCTACTATGAACTCATTCTCTCTTGTTCATTATCGAGTTAAAAGTTTCTACTATGAAATTTTGAGGCTTGTTCATTATTGAGTTCAAAAGTTGTTACTAGGAAATTTTGAGGCTTGTTAATTATTGAGTTTAGAAGTTTCTACTTGTTGAGATTCAACGAGATGATGAGCTTAGTGAAAAGAGGTAACCTTCTAAAGTGAGCACTTGTTCTTTTGGCACAAGTCTGTTGAACATGGTGATCTGTGTTCGGTTACGGATGCTATTTGTGGATAGTTGATCAAGTTGGAAAAATAGATGAAATTCTATTTTTAGAATATTGGGCAAAGTCTATTTATAGATCGCTGATCTAAAAATAGATGCATGTCGATTATTATTAGCTCTTAATAATAATCAGACACTAAACATCAACTTATTCTCTTGGAGCACTTTGTTTCAGTGCACAGATGTGGCACATCAGTGGACTGAGGGAATTACGCAATTCCCAAGGGTTTACTGGAGCTAATGCATGGAGGACTCAGTTAGAACTCAAGTGGCAGAGTTATGACACAGTTGGAAGAAGTAGTTATAGAGTTGTATTCAGTTGCTTTACGATTGAACTGATTGAAGCTAATTTATCTAGTCCTGCTTCTTGAATGATACACTAGCAGTGGAGTGGATAATTAGTTAATTAATTCCTGATAATGCCTCATTAATCAGGCACGAACAATACAATATTTAACTACGATTGCATGGCGATTTCGGTGGAACCCGTTGGAAGGTAGGTAGAGAAAGATAATTCTTGTTGTGATTATAGTGATGCATTGATTTCATCACACACACATTGAAATTTCAACAAGATTCGCCTTCGATCAAGAAGCAAGGTAATTCGAATTCATTAGAAGCTATTCTTGATGATTATTTAACGATGAGCGAGAGCTAGCAGGAGGGCAAGATCGGTGCATGGATTTGCAAGATTGTTCCTGATTAGTGTATGATGATTGTATTGTACTGAGAGCTTGATAAGCTTTGTATGAGGATTGTCATATGATTCCATGATACATAATATATAGTTGGGGTTTTAAGCTTCAGGATTTCCTAGTTAAAAACTGTGTTGTGCAATTATTTTTATTTATGCTTTACATGTGTGTGCAATTAAATTTTCCGCAAAAGATTAACAAGTGGAATAGATTCAGTATCTTGCATAAAGTTAAATAGTGTGAGATCAGGTGGATCTAGGAAATATGCATGCTTAGTGCATATAATTTCTACATGGTATCGGAGCATTGTTAATTGAATATTGCAATTGTAAAGTGAGTTTGTGCTTGTGGACAATTCGAATTTGCTACAGAAGATTCTTGGTGCAGAAGTTGAGTATACATTAAAATGGCTTTCAATGGATTGCGATTGGAGTATGCCCTTGATAAGAGCTCGAATTACACAACCTGGATAGATAGGATGGAGGCAGTGCTGGAGGATAATGGACTGAAGGAGTTCATCGATAGCGATGTTCCTAAGCCGGGATCTAGCGATGCTGCATTACTTGACGCATGGAAAAAGAAGACAGCGAAGACGAGAAGGATTTTGTTGGAAGGTGTGAAGGACCATATTATGTCTAGCCTTCATGGGAAAGCCACTCCATTCTTAATGTGGAAGGATTTGACAGAATTTTTCCAAAGAAAAAGTGACCAGAGGAAGTTGGCGCTTAAAGACAAGCTCAGAAAAATGAAAATGGAGAAAGGCGACAGTATTCCAAAATACCTCACGAAGTTTGTCCATTGCAAGGATGAACTGGGAAGTGTGGGGGTTACTGTTGATGATGAAGACTTGGTGAGCTTGGCTCTCCTTGGGCTTCTGAAGAGTTGGCATAGCTACGAAGACTCTGTTAATGGACGGGAGAAACTGCCGAGATGGGAGCGACTTTGGTCGGATCTTGTGCAGGAGCAGATAAGGCGGGGTACCAGGGATGGATCTTCATCGAAGAATGAAGATGAAGAGAATTTCACTTTGGCTGCCAAAGAAAGGAAATGGAAGGGGAAGAAGCATCCTTCAAAATCCGATGCTAAAGGAAAGAAGCAGGATTTGTCCAAAGTGAAGTGTTTTCACTGTCACAAACATGGACATTTCGCCACTAACTGTCCACAGAAGAAGAAGAACAAGAAGGTTGCTGGATCTGCAGCTGGAGAGGCCTTAGCCTTGCAATTTGAACTTGATTTCTCCTTGATCTCATGCTTGGTTTCAAGTTGTATGGGATTGGTGTGGTATCTTGATAGTGGTGCATCTTTCCATAGGAAGGGAGACAAAGAGTTGTTTAGTGACTTGGGAGGATGTTGATTATATAGTTCACCTTTAACATTTTAATTTTAGCCATATGGAGCGAAGCACCAAATGACATTACTCATGGTGAATATTTAAAGATGGCTAAATAGAAGCAGTTCTAAACTAAGTCACGTGCCAAATAAATAAGCGCATGTCTATAAGGGAGTGGAAAGACATAAAGGTTCCGAACATTAAGCCAAGAAAATATGTAAAGGGTATAAAGGGAAGAATATTAAAGTAGTTCTCGCATTCACTTTATATACGCTGGCAGAAGATTTCGCAAGTGCAATTCCGGGGGGGGTCACGAAGCGGAGGAGTGAGGCAAGCCTTACCCCCGCGGAAACTTGATGTCGTGTCGCGAGGGTCGACACGAAGCAAAGGTTATATGGGGAGTAAAGCACGGGTTTTAAAGTCGTCGCGCTGTGTACTTCGCGTTCCACGAGGATTATGTTTTGAGGACAGAGCTGTCTCCAGATGGAAAGGGTAAGGTAAAGTTCTTAAGATATCTAGTACTGAGGCCCGTACCAGTATTTAACCCGGCACGCGGTGTTTACCTACCCGAAGTCTAACACCAAACCCCTACATGCCATGTGCCTCACTGTCAGTGTCCTTACGACACTTATCCCACTTGCTTCACCATTCTGCCTTTTCACAAGAACCCTCAGTTCTATATAACGGTCCCCCCTCTTTTACTGCAGTAAAATTTTTAGGTATTCGACTAGGGCATAAACTAAAGTGGGAGCCCAGTACCAGGTCCACCCAGTCACTGTCAGTACCCCCGGGTCGCTTTCCCGAGAAAATTTCCAACTGCACAGGTATTTTTTCCCTCATATTCCCTCTGGTTTCCTTTTTGTTCTTAAAAGTTTTCATATTAGTCATGGGAAAGGTCACCACTAAGAAGTCAGAGCCAGAGACTCCTCAGGTCCGTGAAACCAGAAATCCTCCAGGGTTTGAACCTTTCTTAGACTTGCAAGCCGACATCTGTGACCCGCAGTATCCATTTCCCATCAGCAGTATCAAACCTGAACTTTTTAGGAGGCATGTCGAAAATAGGGATAGGTATCGGGTGGTTGTATTGGGTCTGTATCATCAAATTACCCCTCTAGTTTATCCAGTGGTCAAGTTTATCTGCTGGCTTAGGGATGCCTATGACGAACATCGGGGCACGTTTCTCTCAGCTCAAGGGAATAGGATATTCACTCTTTCTCCCGATATTATCAGAAAAGCCCTTCGTTTTCCCACCAGTGCAAACTACATCAGTTTTAGTGAGATTAATCTGACCCCTCAGTTTGAAAAATTGCCATGGAAACAGCAAGGCGATTTCATTGCCTCCATAACCGACGATCAGACCACATCCCTTCCTTTCGCAGAGTCTTTCCCCTTGAGTCTATTCAAAGAAGAAGTGCAGTCCATACTTTCTCTCATCGCAGGTTTATTAGGTGTGGATGGTTTGGGGAAAACCTCTAGGGGATGTGTTGCTTTCTTATGGTTAATGTCTCAAACTGGAGTTGTTCTGGACATTCCTGGTTTCCTGGCCTCCACCATTCAGACCCAGTTCCAAGAACTCTCAGACATTGGTCGCTTCCGCTTTTGCTCTATGGTTTTCTACCTCTTCCTCTATCAGCATGCTGATAAATTTAAGGGTTTGGGTTTTGACAAGGTGTACAAGGTAAATTCTCAGCCCAGACCAATTTTCGACTGGAGCTTTGCAACACATCAGTTACCAAACGGGGTGGGTTATTCTAGGTTTCTAAACGAGTTCATGCCTATTTCCTACACTATCATCCACGACTCTCCTTCACCTAGGGTTTTTCCTGAGATGAAGAGATGGTTACAGTATAGTGAAGCCCAAAGTACTGGGGATTGGTACCTGTTTGACAACTACACCAAAATCCGAGTTTATGGAGCCGAAGTTCCCCCTTATCAGTTTCCTGTGTTCCCTACCCAGTGGATTTATGCTCTGGAATACATTCGGCAGACCCTGAAATCTGACCCTCCCTACAAAAAAGGGGTTTATCCTTAGACTTCCCATTACCATTGGCCCTTTTGTTTTCAATTCAAGGCACGCCCTCCCTATCATTGAAAAGCTGCTGCAAGACATGGATTTGAGACAAGGGAAGGTTTGGCCCTATGATCTGAGGGGCATCATCTCTAACAAAAGGAGAAGGAACAAATCAACTCCTTATGTGCATGAAACGAGACCTTTCATAGAATGGCGGGCTAATCTTGAAAATTGGCCTTTGCTTTCGCAGATGGAGACCGATTCATCTGCGATAGGGGAAAGGGCAGAGGCAGCTTTAGCAAGAGGAGTTGGTAAAGGTCAAGAAGCGGAGGAGGCAGGTACATCAGGAGCACGTTCTCCCCCCCTAAAAGGCAGAAAATAGAGACCAGTGAAGTAGAAGTTATTGGGGAAGAACAATTTCTTGAAGAGGAAATACCATATGGGAGACCCGATAAGAGCAAGATAGGAATCAAGGTGTTACGAGATATTGTTACATCTTCCGATTTATCAGAGGTCTCACAGGCTATCACAGCTGAAACGTCCCAGGTCACAACTGAAAGAAGCTTGAAAGCTAGAGAAATCAGAGATAAGTACCGGGAGGAGCTAGAAGGATTCGTTGAGAAACACCACACTAGAATTTCAGCCTCAATGAACCTGGACACTGAACATTTAATAATGGCCATGGCCGAGGCCATTCTGGACCCAGATGCCGGTACTACCAGTTACAGAGTGCTAGAGTATGCGGTCAACATGTCAAAAGTGCCAACAATTGATAAATGTAACATATTTTAGGTTTTCGGTGATATGCTAAAGGATGAAGTGATGCGGCTTACGATCACTTTGAAGAAGTTGCAGAACATGCATGCCCAAGTGAAGGAGAATTTCATAAAGGAAAAGGAAAATTCTCGTGCCCTCATGAATCAAATACGCTCTCTCCAAGATGTGATTAAAGGAAAAGAGACAGGTGAAGCCAACCCACAGCGTCACCTCATCGAGGAATTGCAGAAGGAAGTGGCATCCTTGAAAGGTAAAATTAGCATACTGGCCTCTCATCATGTGCAAACAGCTGAGTTAGCCCAAGTTGAAAAATATAGAGCAAACTTGGTTGATTCTCTTGCAAAAGAGAAGGAGGAAAAAGAAAAGATCGCAGAAGAGAGGGTTGTTCTTCAAGGTAGACTAAAGGCTTTGCAGACAACTTGGGATACACAGACTTATGCACCACCAACACATACTTATGCAGAGACATGATACACATACTATTACATAATTGTATGTTAGATTCAGGAGCTTCCCACAATCTATTGCCCTTGTCAGTCATGGAACAACTAGAATTACAAATCACCCGTCCATACAAGGATCTCTATTCATTTGATTCAAAAAGAGTTAAATGCCTAGGTATGATCAAGGATTTGGTAGTCAATTTGGCCCAGATCCCAGCCAAAAGTGTGGTGACGGAAATTGTGGTGGTTGACATCCCAGCTCGCTTCGGTATGTTACTGTCAAGGTCCTGGGGGACCAAAATCGGTGGGTCAATCAAGTTGGATTTAACATATGCTACTATCCCGGTTTTTGGTGGCCAGGAGAGGAGGCTGTACAGGGAAACAAGATTTGTCAAGATGGTTACTAAGGCTGACAACTCGGTTAATTCACCAGTCTACAGTAAAGAGGGAGAGTTCTCATGTTTGATGCTGGAGGAAGACCAAGATTATGCCCAAGAACCATCATTCTGCCAGATTAAGACTGATCAGTCCTCAGAGAGTCAAGATGCAGGGGTCTGGATGCTTCACTTTGATGGAGAAAATTACAGAGAAGGTAATGGGGCTGGAGTACTACTGATTTCCCCTACAGACCAATGGGTCCAATTGTCTTTCAAGTTAGAATATGAAGCTACTAATAATGTGGTCGAATATGAAGCACTTCTGTTAGGGTTACAGACAGCCAGAAGCATGAATATCCAAAATTTAAAAGTTCTGGGAGATTTGGAACTGGTGTTTAGAAAAGTGAAGAATCAGTGCTAAACCAAACACCCTAGGCTGAGGGCTTATAGGAACGAAGTATGGGATCTGGTGGGAAATTTTTTCCTAGCATTTAATATTCAATTTATGCCTAGAGAGCAGAATAGGATGGTAGATTCCCTTGCAGTGGCTGCTAGTACATTCCATCCACCTCAGAACCCTCTCTTAAAATATGAAATAGAGGTGCGTTATCGACCATCAATCCCAGATAACATCAAGCATTGGCAGGTCTTTGAGGATGAAGACCAAGTGAAAAGGTTTATGGAAACAATCGCAGAATTTTCAAACATGGAGATAGATGCTTGTGAAGAAGAAGAAACTGAAGACCTTTCAGAAAACAAATGGGAGGAAAAGGTGGCTGGTCATAAATTGTTGCAATTGAAGGGAAACGTTATACCTAGAGGGCTGGTGCCTCTAGAAAGATTGTTTGACAAAAACGATGTCCCACTGCAGCCAAACAAAGTGGTAGAAGAGAATCAGGTAGAAGATCTAAACCCTTGTACTGATGCTGACCCCAAAATTGTGAAGTTGTCCAAGAAAGTCCCAGAGGAATATAAAGAGCTCTATCAGAAACTATTCCAGTCCTACAAAGATGTGTTTGCATGGTCTTATCAAGACTTGAAAACCTTCGACATCAGCATCGTGCAGCATAAAATTCCTCTAAAGGGAGATGCAAAGCCACATAAACAGAAGCTTAGACAGATTAACCCCCTGCTGCTCCCCTCCATAGAGAAAGATATTAAGAAATTGTTGAAGGCCAAAATCATTGTGCCATTGAGGTACTCTGAGTGGGTGGAAAACTTAGTCCATGTCCGGAAAAATAACAGAGAAATAAGGCTGTGTGTTGATTTCTGGAATTTAAATCGATCATCCTTAATGGATAATTATCCACTGCCCAAGATGGATCATATTTTACAAAAAGTGGTTGGAGCTTCACGGATGTCGATGATGGATAGGTTCTCTGGTTACAATCAGGTGGCTGTACTCCCAGAAGATCAGAAGAAGACTGCCTTCACCACACCATGGGGTACATTTATGTATGCCAGGATGCCTTTCAGGTTGATTAACGCAGGGGCCACTTTCCAAAGGGCCATTTACATTGCCTTTGTTGGGGAACAAGATAAGTTTGTGGTGGTCTATCTTGACGATATCACTGTGTTCTCAAAGGATGATGCAGATCACATTGAACATTTGCGTAGAAATTTTGAGAAGTGCAGAAGGTACGGTCTCTCTCTCAACCCACAGAAGTCATTGTTTGCATTGGAAGAGGGTAAGCTGTTGGGACATATTGTGACCAAATATGGGGTAAAAATTGATTCGAAGAGAGTTGAAGTCATAAATGGCATTTCTCTCCCCGGAAATAAAAAGGAGGTGCAGGTGTTCCTTGGGCGCATTAACTTTCTGAGAAGGTTTATCCCTAACTATGCAGAGATAGTTAGGCATATAACTGACATGCTTAAGAAGAATAACGAGGTGAAATGGTCCCAGGAATCATGAGAGGCCTTTTCCAAAATTAAAAACGCCTTTGCAGAAGCCCCGGTGCTAGCTGGACCAGACTATGCCAAACCCTTCATGATTTTTTCATTTACATCACCTCACACAGTGGCAGGAGTTTTATTGCAGAAAAATGAAGAGGGGTATGAGCAACCCATCGCTTTCTTCAGTCAGGTGCTCCGTGATGCAGAATTGAAATATAACATATTAGAAAAGCAAGCTTATGCTCTGGTGAAGTCTCTCAAGGCATTTTGTATGTATGTCCTGCAATCACACATCACTGCATTTGTGCCCACAGCAGCCGTGAAAGACATCCTTATTCAAGGAGATAGCAAAGGAAAAAGGGGGAAATGGATTGCCAAAATAAAATAATATGAGCTGGATATTCGCCCTACAAACTGATTAAGGGACAAGGATTAGCCAAAATCCTGTCTGAATCAAACTGTCAGGCTCTGGGTATAAATCTATCCATGATAGCTAATGAGGAGTCCGAGAATAAGGAAGAATAGCAGGGAGTAGAGACAGCTCCTCAGAAGACTCATATGAAGTATCTCATCAGCCCTTGGTATAAGGAGATTGTGGAGTATCTTCTGACCCTTAGATGCCCTCCTAGCTGCGACAAATATAAATACAGAGTGTTAAGGTTAAAATCACAAAAAATTGTTGTTGCCAATGGTCGGCTATACTGGCGAGATCCTTCAGGTATCCTGCTCTTGTGTCTCACAGAAGATGAGGTAGAAAATATAATGGTCGAATTTCATGAAGGTATCTGTGGGGTCATTACAGTTGGAGAGCTACCGCTCACAAAATTTTGAAGGCTGGTTTCTACTGGCCCAAACTCTTTGGAGAGGTGTTTTCCTGGGTCAGAGCTTGTGAGAAATGCCAAAAATTTGCAGAGAGACAGAAGTTGGCACCCCTAGCCATGATCCCCGTACATGTGGATGAACCATTCCAGCAATGGGGGATTGACTTTATTGGTGAGATACATCCTACGTCGAGTGGTCAGCACAAGTGGATATTAACTGCTATGGATTATTTCACAAAATGGGTGGAGGCTATACTGGCGAGGAATGCAATAGATATTGTGGTGATGAAATTTATGGAAGAAAATATTATATCCAGATTTGGCTGTCCTGCCAAGATAGTGACTGACAACGGCCAAGCCTTTAAGTCTGCAAAATTTGTCAGCTTTTTCCAGTAGTATAACATTGCATTGGGTCACTCCACGACCTATTACCCACAAGGAAATGGCCTGGCAGAGTCTTTAAATAAGAAGCACTGAAGAAAGCTATCAACGAAAATCAGAAAAATTGGGACTCTCAGCTGAAATTTGCTTTATGGGCCAACAAGATTACCAGCAAGAGATCAACGGGGAAGTCCCCATATGAATTGATATATGGGAGGGCATCCATATTCCCCATACAGTTAGCCTTACCAGTATCCAGATTCATGTAGGAAAGCCAAGAAGAACCTGATGATATAACCAGGAGAATCAATCAGCTGGTAGAGTTAGAAGAAACACGAAACCAGGTGAGTCAGAGGCTAACTGAATACCAGGATAAGATGAAAGATTTATTTGACTAGCATGCCAAGGACAGGAAGATGCAGGTTGGGGATTTAGTGCTCAGATGGGAAATTCGAAGAGCAGATAAGGGGAAGCATGGTAAATTTGACCCATTATGGTTCGGCCCCTTTAAAATAGTGGAGCAAGGGGGCAACAACACATTCAAATTGGAAAATTTATAGGGAGATTTGCTTGACGCCCCTGTAAATGGTCATTTCCTCAAACCTTACTTCTAGTTCTGATTCAGGACGAGAGAGCCTGATGTATTATACTGTACATTAGTTATCTGCTTTAATCTTTGTTTTAATGATGTTTGTCGCGAAGAATCATGAAGAGAAAAATAAAAAGTGCATAAGAGTGGTGTTTACATGAAGGGATAACAAGTGGTCTGCGAGGTTCTTGACACGCCCAAGGATGAACGTGCCATCCCCAGGTGGAGCCAATGTTGATTAGATAGTTCACCTTTAACATTTTAATTTTAGCCATTTGGAGCGAAGCACCAAATGACATTACTCATGGTGAATATTTAAAGATGGCTAAATAGAAGCAGCGCTAAGCTAAGTCACGTGCCAAATAAATAAGCGCATGTCTATAAGGGAGTGGAAAGAAATAAAGGTTCCGAACATTAAGCCAAGCAAAGATGTAAAGGGTATAAAGGGAAGAATATTAAAGTAGTGCCCGCATTCACTTTATATACGCTGGCAGGAGATTTCGCAAGTGCAATTCCGGGGGGGTCACGAAGCGGAGGAGTGAGGCAGAGCCTTACCCCCCTGGAAAATCGATGACGTGTCGCGAGGGTCGACATGAAGCAAAGGTTATATGGGGAGTAAAGCACGGGTTTTAAATTCGTCGCGCTGTGTACTTCGCGTTCCACAAGGATTACGTTTTGAGGGCAGAGCTGTCTCCACGATGGAAAGGGTAAGGTAAAGTTCTTAGGATATCTGGTACTGAGGCCCATACCAATATTTAACCCGACACGAGGTGTTTACCTACCCGAAGTCTAACACCCAATCCCTACACACCGCGTGCCTCACTTTCAGTGTCCTTACGACACTTATCCCACTTGCTTCACCATTCCGCCTTTTCACAAGAACCCTCAGTTCTATATAACGGTCCCTTGTCTTTTACTGCAGTAAAATTTTCAGGTATTTGACTACGGTATAAACTAAAGTGGGAGCCCAGTACCAGGTCCACCCAGTCACTGTCAGTACCCCCGCGTCGCTTTCCCGAGCAAATTTCCTACTGCACAGGTATTTCGTCCCTCATATTCCCTCTGGTTTCCTTTTTGTTTTTAAAAGTTTTCATATTAGTAATGGGACTAAGAAGTCAGAGCCAGTGACTCCTTAGGTCCGTGAAACCAGAAATCCTCCATGGTTTGAACATTTCTTAGACCTGCAAGCCGACATCTGTGACCCGCAGTATCCATTTCCCATCAGCAGTATCAAACTTGAGATTTTTAGGAGGCACGTCAAAAATAGGGATAGGTATCGGGTGGTTCTATCGGGTCTGTATCATCAAATTACCCCTCCAATTTATCCAGTGGTCAAGTTTATCTGCTGGCTCAAGGATGCCTATGACGAACGTCGGGGCACGTTTCTCTCAGCTCAAGGGAACAGGATATTCACTCTTTCTCCTGATATTATCAGAAAAGCCCTTTGTTTTCCTACCAGTGCAAACTACATCAGTTTTAGTGAGATTACTCTGACCCCTCAGTTTGAAAAATTTCCATGGAAACAACAAGGCGATTTAATTGCCTCCATAATCGACGATTAGACCACATCCCTTCCTTCCGCAGAGTCTTTCCCCTTGAGTCTGTTCAAAGAAGAAGTGCGGTCCATCCTTGCTCTCATCGCAAGTTTATTAGGTGTGGATGGTTTGGGACAAACCTCCAGGGGATGTGTTGCTTTCTTATGGTTAATGTCTCAAACTAGAGTTGTTCTGGACATTCCTCGTTTCCTGGCCTCCACCATTCAGACCCAGTTCCAGGAACTCTCAGACACTGGTCGCTTCCGCTTTTGCTCTATGGTTTTCTACCTCTTCCTCTATCAGCATGTTGATAAATTTGAGGGTTTGGGTTTAGACAAGGTGTACAAGGTAAATTATCAGCCCAGCCCAATTTTCGACTGGAGCTTTGCAACACATCAGTCACCAAACAGGGTGGGTTATTCTAGGTTTCTAAACAAGTTCATGCCTATTACCTACACTATCATCCACGACTCTCCTTCACCTAGGGTTTTTCCTAAGATGAAGAGATGGTTACAGTATAGTGAAGCCCAAAGTACTAGGGATTGGTACCTATTTGACAACTACACCGAAATCTGAGTTTATGGAGCCAAAGTTCCCGCCTATCAGTTTCCGGTGTTCCCTGCCCGACAGATTTATGCTCTGGAATACATTCGGTAGACCCTGAAATCTGACCAACTCCACTTCCTCCCTGCAAAAAAGGGATTTATCCTGAGACTTCCCATTACCATTGGCCCTTTTGTTGTGAATTCAAGGCACGCCCTCCCTATCGTTGAAAATCTGTTGCAAGACATGGATTTGAGACAAGGGAAGGTTTGGCCCTATGATCCGAGGGGCATCATCTCTAACAGAAGGAGAAGGAACAAATCAACTCCTTATGTGCATGAAACGAGACCTTTCATAGAATGGTGGGCTAATCTTGAAAATTGGCCTTTGCTTTCGCAGATGGAGACTGACTCATCTGCGATAGGGGAAAGGGCAGAGGCATATTTAGCAAGAGTAGGCACATATAGTGCACTTCACTTCAACAGTTTACTAGCCCTGGTTGACAATTTATGACATCAATTTAGGAACACTAAGTTGAGCAGACATTTTGGCGTCGTTGTCGGGGAAGTGTAACTAGGTAGCTTTGTTTCTTACCTCCCAAAAACAATGACATGCGTAGAGAAAGAGACTCAAGGGGTAGATTCATAAGAAGCAGAAGCTTGATTCCTAGAACACCACTTGTTTCACCAAGACCAAGAGCCAGCACACCTCCAACTCAAACCCACATTCCATCCTTTACTGATCCTAGAATTCGAGAGAACTTAAGATCATATATTCCATTAGAAAGACCTTCCACTTTATCCACTGAACCTGTCTTAGAAGAAGATCCTGAGACCCCTGCTGGGGACATAAAATTTTCAACTTCCACAGAAGAATCAACTATGACAGAAGAAGGGGGAGGAGGAGTTTTTAATGGAAAACACACACTATTTGGAGGGGGTAGAGGTAGAGGTAGAGGAGAAGGAGGTAGAGGTGAAGAAGGAGAAGGAGGCAGAGGAAGAGGTAGAAGAGAAATGGGAAGCTCTTTTGGGTTTCCTATAGTAGATGAAGAAACCAATGCAACTATGAAAAACATTTCACCCTCTATCCTTCCAAACTTTTATGGACTTAAAACTGAATATCCTAAAACCTTCCTATTTGAATTTGAAGTCCTATGTAGAACCTATGACTACTTACAAGATGCTCAAAAACTTAAACTATTCCCTTCAACATTGAAAGGAGTAGCATTAAAATGGTTTATGAGTTTGATCAACAGTTCTATTAGGACATGGGAAGACATGAAACAGGCATTTCTAGAGAGGTATTTGGATTACTGTATGCTAGTCAACCATAAGGAGGAAGTGTTTAAAATGTTACAAAAAGAGGATGAAAATTTGGAAGATTTGTTGGAGAGGTTTAACTATAACATCAAGAGGGAAAAAATGGAAAACTTAGATCAAGATACTTTGAAAGCTCTCTTATTGAAGACAATTAGGGATGAATGGTTAGATATCCTTAACATGATGGGAAAAGGGGATATATCTCAGCTCACATTACCTGAAATAGTTGAATTATGTATCAACCTTTCAAGAGGGAAATCTAAAATTGTAAAAGGACCAAGAGACCCTGCTCTTGCAAGGGCAAGTAAATCTGCTTCTGGGACAGTAAGTAGGGCATAAATAGGACATATGCTTGATGAATTCAAATCTAATATTTTGGGGAGTCTTAGTGAAAAAATAGACACCCTTAAGTTACAAAACAAGCAGAAAACTGAATCTGATGCCTTAGCAATATTTTGTCCCAAATGTAGAAAGAAGCATGCCTTGAGAGAGTGCCCTTTGGATGAAAAAGTAGTAGAGACCTATGTAATTTGTTCAGAAAAACATGAGACCAAGAGTTTTCCTTCACTTCCTGGTCTTAAAGCTGTCTTTCAAGAAGAAACCTCTACAAAGTAACATTAACAGCACGATGTCGGGACTCATACACAACATGTCGCTTCCACAAGTATGGTTGGCGTAATAATACATCAAAAACATCAAGAGGAGAAATATCACATAATACCTCATCCGTGAAGGGCTTGATGTTATAGGGAAGGTGACACTACTGTCTGACGCGGAGATCCCGTCCTTGGTGAAGCCACTTGATGGTGTATGGTTGTGGGTGTGATGTGGTTGGCAAGCCCAACTTCTTCACAGCGTCTGCTGAAATGAGGTTCTTTTGGCTTCCATTTTCAACAATGAACTATGGCGGGAAACCCTTTACCCACATCTGGGAGTGGAAGAGACGCTCCTCCTCCTCTAGATCTTCTGGTTCCTCCTTATGGATCTTCGTAGTGGCAATAGTGGCATTAGGCTCCGCGTCAATAATCTATTTCCCTTTGTCATTCCCCTTGTCAGGTTCTGATTCAGAGTCGGAGCATGCATCTAATTCAGAAACCCTCACTCTCTTTCTTCATCCTCATCTTCCATGCCTTCTAAAAAGAAAGAAAAATAGAAAGTTTCTTCTTTGATTAAGCTTGATGTAAAATTTGATTTTCCAATTTATGATGGTGAATTAAATTCTGAAAAATTAGACAATTGGATCAGAAAAGTTGAAGTCTATTGCGGGATACAAAAATATAGTGAATAGCCGACAAAAGATTCAATTGGAAAGTTTAAGACTTGGAGGAACTGCACTCGTATGGTGGGAAGGAAAAACTCAAACTAACCTTAAAAGATATGGTAAGATTATTTCATCATGGAGTGAATTTAATTATGCTTTAAGGAAGAAATTTTATCCTTTAGCCTATGTTCAACAAGCTATGATGAGTTGGAAAACTTTGCGTCAACTTAAAGGTCAAAATGTTCAGAGCTATACACAAGAATTTTGAAAGCGTGCATTAATGTTAGGTATAGCATTAGACTCTCCAGAAAATTTGTTGAAATATATTGGAGATCTACATATTTATTTACGGTATACTATTTTGATGTTAAATCCTACTAGCTTAGATGATTTTTAAGTACAAGCCACTCACATAGAAGCTAGAGGAAAGAATAGAGAATTTGTACCTTCATCCAATTCTGCAAAAAGTAAATATAAAGGGAAAGGAAAGCAGAAAATGAAAAAGACAACGACAGTTAAAAAGGAAATATTGAATTTCTCACATTGCTAGAAAGATGGTCACGATGAAAGTCATTGTTGGAAGCCTCGTTCGAAGTTGAAACCAAAGAAATTCAATAAGGAGTGGAAGAATGTTGCATCTACATTCAAAGACTTGGGATCAAATTCGAGTGATGAAACGAAGGTGATAACAACGAGCATTAAAGGTAAAAATCCTATTGCTAGTACCAGTTCTTATAAAGTTCATAATGAGGCAAATGATGAAAAGAAAATAAGAGAGCTCTAGAATATTAGAGTAATTTCTAAACATAACAAAATTGATACTTTGTTTGATAGTGTGTTGAAGTCAATTTAATTTCTGGAACTCTTGTTAAAAATTTGGGCATTGTAACTACTTCTCATCCAATACCATATCCATTAGGATGGGTTTGTGACAAAACAAGACTTCAAGTATCTAAACAATGTAAAGTTTTTTTTGCCATAGGCTTGCAATACATGCATGAGTAGAATTTGTTATGAAACCAGCTCCAAAAATAGAAGAAAAGAGAGATCAACGCCTTAGAAATAAGCCACTTGGAGGGAGTTGTGAGGGTCCTACAGTAATAGGATTCATAATTTTGATTTGACTGTGTAGAATTTTGTAATATTATGCATACCTTTGCTTTCTGCAAATTTTTTCCCATATTTAAAAGATGAAAAGAGGGTATGTCCTAAAAGAACAATCAAAGTACAAAAAGAAACAAAGATCAAAGAAAAATATCAAGTATGAACCCCGCGAAAATAGATAAAAATAAATATCATGAAAGTGTTGCACATTTAAATGCCACTACTATTAGTTTACTTTTGCAAATAAGATTGTGTGCAGCTTGTCCAAAATGCCACAATCCATGAAGGTCAAATTGTTTAAATCTTGATCTTTCGTGCTTTAAATTTTATGTTGATAGATAGAGAATAAAGATCTAGCCAAACTGTTTAATCTTGGCAGATCAGTAGTTAGGTATAGAAATAAACGAGCTCATTAGTTTAATCTGAGCCGTTGGATGTCATAAGGTTAGAAATAGATAGTTTTCTCACTTAAAGAAATAAAGGGTCCACAAGCTTAAATGCGCCCAAGAAAAGGAAATAAAAATACTAGGATAAAGAAAGGTAGGCAGAAGCACTTTGGAAAATCATGGAAAGCACTGACGATTCATTTCGTATTTCTAACATCCTCCTAAAACACTTTTCCCTTGTAAAAAATCCCTTCCCCTTCATTTTTACCCTTTCCCTTTTACTAATACTCCTTTTCCCTTAGTTTAACTATATTTCCATCCTAAAAACCCCCATTCCAAATGTATTTCTAGTGCTCACTTTCATTCCCCAAGATCCCTTTAACATCGTGTTAACCCATAAAATTTAATATTTATTAATTCCCATATAAAGTATAAACCCCTCCCAGATGTTATTTTTCCTAATGCATTTATAAACATCCTGCCTATTGTATATCCCATTCACTAACTCCCATTTCCAAAATCCTTCCTCAATATTATTTAAACCCATTTTCACATATGTTGTAACCCTCCGCTACATAAAACTAACCACCATATATATTAGTTCAACCCATTTTATATTTCCCTTTTTCCTATAAATTCCTTTACTGTAGTATATTTCCCGATCCCTTTGTATTATTTAAACATATAGTTTCTATATTATATTTCCCTATCCCTTTATGTATTAAACTCTCGCATATATTATATCACAAACCCCCTTAACATATAAAACCTTCCGCATCTATATTTCCCGTATCATATTTATTCTCCACTCATGAATCATGTCAAAGTGAGAAATGATGCTATACTCGATAACAACTTCATAAAAATATTCCTTCGCATGAAGTTTCCCCGGTCCCACCCATCATAACCTAACTCAATTGACAACTGTCTGATCTCTGCCATCGAATCCAGCGGCTTCTAATTCATTTCGCAACCTCGATAGTCAAAAGTTTAACGTCGAGGGAGGGTTATGAAATGGGTGGTTTCACAACCCTTTTCCCTGCTACGAGTCAGCCCCATGCTTCATCGCATCCTCCTCCCCCAAATTTCCTACCATATTTCCTCGATGCGAAAACCACCAAGTGGTATTCCTGCCCGCTGCAATAAAAACCGCCCTGCTATTTGATAAACCACTTATATTTCCATCTTGTCATGGGATAAACTACCAAAAATACCTATCCATTGTGCATTAATCAACTTAACCATTTTGTACTCTGCTAAAAATAACCAGTTCGTCTCCTACATTGTGTGATAAACACAGTTTTCACCCTATGAAATCTCAACTGTTGTGTTCATTTACTCACTTCTGCAGACTTACAGGAAAAGCCACAAAACACCATTGCAAATAAAACTAAAAACCATTTTCTCACAGAATCAAAGCCTCCAGAGTTCGAACTTGATCCCCACATTTTCCAGTTCCCTGAAGCCCATTTGCATCCTTTCCAAAACTGTGTTTTCATTAACAAATTGTTCTATTTTGCAGGTTATAAGCAGAAATAAAGCTTGAGGAAACAATTTTAATACTAGTTGAAAACTTGTTTCTTCCAGAATCAATTCGAATGGTTTTCCTTAACTTTACATGAAGTCAAATAGATCTTTTAGTAAAATCATATTTTACTAAAAGTCATAAAAGCATGTTGAAAGTAAAAGATATTAGAAGATATAATTTATTGTGCCAAGTGAAAAAGAGATGTCAAGTTAAAAGTAAAAAAGTTAAACAGAAAAGACAGTAAAAAACAGGGCTTGCAGTTTAAAGAGTAGTAAAAGAGGTAAAGAGAGTTAGTTGACTAGCAGAGTGAAAGGGTAACCAATGTGAAAGATAGTTAAAGAACAAAATCTCATCAAAGTGAAAATAAATGAAAGATAGAGGAGGAAGACAACGTAAGAGACAAGCCAACATAAAAGAAACAAACACATGATAGCAAATCAGATAAAACAGTGCCAAATTTTAGTTAGTTAGAAAGGTGTCACTACCTTTTAGCCTCCAGATATTTTATTTTCAGGAATAAATCCCAAACCAGATTAGGATATTTTACTTCAGTTTTTCTATAAATACTTCAGTAATTTTAAGTATTAAGTGTGGATGAATTGTTGAACATTTCTATAGTTATATTAGTATGAAACTAAGGGTGATTGTACCAATTTCAAGTCAGCAGACTGGATTAAAGCAATAAAGCATCATATTACAGGATTCATGTGTTCGGCCACTATAGTGAAGTATTTTCACTTGTTTCTTTGTCAATTTCTTATTTTTTCCATCAATACTTGTATGTTGTTCTAAATATAAATGATAAATCAGGAATTGTTATTTCAGAATATGTTAAAAGCACTCTGTCTTGAACTGATTATCATTTACATGTTTTCCACTAATATCTAGATTAAGGAACCCTTAATTGCTCCCTAGTTTTGATTGACCTCTTCCTTTTCACTCATTATCCGGATTTGAGAACCCTTAATTTATCTCTTACCCCGATTGAAACCATTTTCACCATCAACCTTGAAGATCTGAAGTAACTCAGCTATCTTGCCCTGTAAACATTTCCCTTTAGAACTTGATCCTGATTTGACTGCTTGACACATTGACTCCATTAGCCAAATGGAATACAGGTATACATCTATCCATCTGAGTAAGTGATTTCACCACTAAATCAAATCAAAATCCAAAACCAATTTACCCTACATAACTAGCTTAAAATCAACAAAGATAAATCATATAGAGAGAGCCCTCTCTGAGCATTAGGAAGGCTAGATCCTAAAGTTTAAAAGTAGATTTGTGGTTACCTCAGTGAATTATTTCTTTAACCTTGGGAAATTACTGAGTGATAATGAACCTCCTTTACATTACATAAATGAAAAATTCTTGGATGATACAAATGACAAAACCTCCTTCTATATATAGGAGTCCAAGGGGTCACAATATAATCCTAGCCAACCTAACAATAATAATGCAAGGGCACAATAATAACAATATTGGGGTTACAGGGGTACAAAATTAACAATAAGGAGGCTACACTAACAACAATAAGGTACTACACTAGTAATATAGAGACCTAACATGCCCCTCTCCTTCAAAAAAGTGTTTGTTGTGAAATCGGCTCCAAAAAGAGAAGAAAAGAGATATCAATGCCTTAGAAATACGCCACTTTGAAGGGGAAACCTCCAATACATTACATGAATGAAAAATTCTTGGATGATTCAAATTACAAAACCTCCTTTCTATATATAGGAGTCCATGGGGCCACAATGTAATCCTAGCCGACCTAACAATAATAATTTAAGGGCACAATAATAACAATATGGGGGTTAAAAGGGTACAATAATAACAATAAGGGGGTTACACTAACAACAATAAGGGACTATACTAGTAATATAGGGACCTAACAATGTTGTCCTCAACGCTTGAGTACCTCTAGGTGATTTTGTATAAAATTCTCATCCTCCCATGTAGAATCTTCAGTGGGTAATTTCTTCCACTTGATGAGATACTCTGAAATTGATCGATTTTGTAGCTGTCGATTTCTTGTTTCCATGACTGCTTCAGGTTCCAATATGATTTTTTCTTCCTCATCAAGTTCTGGCAACATTGTTTGAACTGGAAGTTTTTCACCTATAACCTTCTTTAAGCATGAAACATGGAAAATTGGATGCACTTGCGAAGAAGCAGGAAGCTCCAATTTGTATGCCATAGTACTAATATTTTGAAACACCTTGTAAGGACCATAGTACTTTGGCAATAATTTATTATCCTTCTTAGCTTTCTTGAGGGACATTTGTTTGTATGGTTGTAGCCGTAAAAATACCCAGTCTCCTACATCAAAACTTCTCTCGCTGCGATGTTGATATGCCTGTTGTTTCATTCGATTTTGTGCCAAATTTAGGTTATCCTTTAAGAGTTGGAGAACTTATTGTTGATGTTCGATGTGATCTTCCACCGCTTGAACCTTAGAATTTTCTCTTAAAGATGATGTGATGGACAGTAGATGATATCCATAAAGTGCCATAAATGGGGTCATTTTTTCTGCACTATGGAAGGAAGTGTTATACCACCATTCAGCAAGAGGTAACCACTCGACCCATTGTGTTTGTTTATCATATACAAAACAACGAAGATATCCTTCCAAAGATTTATTCACTATCTCAGTTTAACCATCGAATTGAGGATGATAGGATGAGCTATGAGCTAGTTGAGTACCCAAAAAAGAAAATAATTATGTCCAAAAATTTCCAGTAAAAATGGGATCTCTGTCACTTACAATAATCTTTGGGTATCCATGTAGTTTTTGAATTGTTTCCATAAAGGTAGTAGCAACTGTACTTGCTTTAAATGGATGAGATAATGCACAAAAGTGTGCATACTTGGTAAGTCTATCAACTACCATCATGATGACATCTTTCTTTCAGACTCAGGTAAACCTGTGATAAAATCCATTGAAATCTCCTCCCAACGTTGACTTGGAATGGATAAAGGCTATAGAAGATCCGGGGTCTTAATTGTCTCAACTTTATTTTGCTGGCAAACCAAACATTCTTCCACAAAATTTTGAATATCATATTTAGGACCATCTCAAAAAAATTATTTCTTCATCCTGTGGTAACTTTTTACAAACCTTGAGTGTCCTCCTAAAGGAGAAGTGTGCAATTCCAAAAGAATATTTTGTTTTAGTTGGGAATTATTACAAAGATATAAGTGATCTTTGTATCATAAGGAATCATTTTTCCAACTAAATGTATCATATGTACTAGGATCTTGCTACAACTTTTGAATGAGTGTCCACACTTCTTTGTCTTTTTTCCATTCATCCCTTGCTTTGGTTATCAATCTGGTTGGATAATAGAAATGGCACAAAGCAATGCTTCCACCTCTTCATTCTTTATTGAGAGTACATCTGCAACAACATTTAGCTTCCCTTTTTTGTAGATGATTTCAAAGTCATGACCCAACATCTTCGTGACCCATTTTTGCTGCTCTTCTGAATATAGTCTTTGTTCCAAAAAGTGTTTAAGACTATCATAATCAGTTTTTAACTTGAAGTGTCTTCCCATTAGGTAAGGTCACCATTTATTTAGTGCATGTAGTATTGATAACATTTCCTTCTCAAAAACAGCTTTCTGTAAATACTTTCTTTTGATTGGACGAATTTCAAAAGAAATGGGTCTTCCTTCTTGCATTAAAACAACACCAATTCCATTTCCTGAGGCATCACCTTCCACAATAAAGGGTTTTGTGAAGTCTGGCATAGCTAATAATGTTGCTAGGTACATTTCCTTTTTTAAGATGTTCAAAATCCTTAGTTGCTCCAGGAGTCCATGAAAATGCATCTTTCTTCAATAATGTTGTTAGAGGTGCTGCTATGCTCCCATAATTCTTAACAAACTTGTGATAATACCCTGTTAACCCGAGAAATCCTCACAACTGCTTTATGGTTGTGGGGACTTTAGATTCCGTGATGGCTTTAATTTTGTTAGGGTCTACCTTAACACCCTTGCGAGATACAATATGACCCAGATATTCCACCTCTTGTACTCCAAAGAAACATTTGGAAGTTTTTGCATATAATTGTTTCTCCTCCAATAGTTGGGGCACCCTGTCAACATGTTGAACATGATCCTTCCAAGGCCTGTTGTAGATTAGTATATCATCAAAAAATACTAGCACAAATTTTCTAAGGAAGGGTTTGAAAATGGAATTCATCAACCCTTGAAATGTAGAAAATGCATTGGTAAGGCCAAAAGGCATGACCAAAAACTCATAATGACCCTCGTGAGTTCGAAATTTCGTTTTCAGAATATCTTCAGTCTTCATTCTAATTTGATGATATCCTAAACGAATATCCAACTTGGTAAAATAATTTTCTCCATGTAATTCATCCAATAATTCATCAATTAGGAAGAGGAAATTTATCTTTAATAGTGAGCTTATTGAGCTCCCTATAATCCGGACACATGCGCCATGATCCATCCTTCTTGTGCACCAATACTACTAGAGCAGAGAAAGAACTATGACTAGGTTGAATTATACTAGCCTCTAACATTTCTGAAATCATACATTCAATTTCTCTCTTTTGGACATAAGGATATCTATAAGGCCTGATGTTTGGAGGAACACTTCCTGGAATCAAATGAATAGCATGATCATGATCACGAATAGGTGGGATTCCTTTGGAAGTTTCAAACACCTTAGAATGATTGTCCAAGACTTTTTGGATATCTGGAGAAACAGATGATTTTGATGTTGGAAATTCTAGTGAGCATAATTTTGGAATTACGCCTCATTGTTCTTTCTTCAAAAGCTTTGTCATGACATTAGAGCTTATTATCTTTCCCGGCTTTGCTGCTATACCCCGTAATTCGATTTCCTTTCCTTCTGAAAAAATATTCAAGAAAAATTCTTGAAAATTAAAAGCTACTGTCCCCAAATATTGTAACCATTGTACTCCTAGTACAACATCAACATCTCCCATTGGAATGGAAAGCATTGGACTATTCAATACATATTCCCCCATGGTTAGCTTGATATTATGGCATTTTCCAAAGCAATTTATAGTTCCTCCATTTGCAACCATCAATTGAAATTCTGATGCTGGGTATAGGAAACAATTCAATTCCTTGGCTACCTTACAATGAATAAAATTATGGGTACTACCCAAATCAATCAACACTATTACCTTTTTCTTCTTGATATGTCCTTCTATATTGAGAGTTTCAGGAGTGGTAATTCCTGCCAATGCATTACATGATATGGTCATACTCATTTTTTCTTCTTCTAGGGTTGGTTTTTGGTGTATATCCTCTTCTTTTGAATTTTCTTGTTCATTTTCTTCCTCCTCTTCACAATCTATGTAAAATAATTTCTTCTCGGGACACTTATGACATTTAGTGTATATTATATCACAACTATAGCAAAGCCCTTTCGCTCTTTTTTCTTCCACTGGTTGTGGTGTCAACCTTGTAGTTTGTGGAAGTATAGGAGTAGCAACACTTCCATATTTATAGATGTGAGTGGTAGGCTTCCTTGTCGCCATAATTTTACATTCAATTTTTCTTGCCAATGTGAATGCATTCTCCAATGAATCAGGTTCCCAAAAACGAACCTCATGTTGGATGTTATCCTTTAAATTCCCTATGAAGACATCAATCCTGTGTTTCTATGGAATATCAGTTACCATTATATTCAATTTTTGGAAGTCCTCAATGTGCTCCACGGCTAAAAAATGTGTTGCTTTGTGTATCCTCATAATGTGCTATCATTTCCTCCATAAAAATTGACCAAGTGATAATTTTTTTACGGGAGAAAAGCCATCGATACCATACAAATGTATTTTGTTCTAAATATAAAGTTGCAATGCATACCTTTTATGTGTTTTGCACATTATTGAGATCAAAATATTACTCCATTTGTAGTATCCATGTTACGAGATCCTTGCCATCAAACTTCCTCATATCGATCTTTGGAATATGGTGAGTCTTCCATACAACATTAGAGTTTATGAATTCACGATTAACATTTATTTTGTTCTCATCATGGGTTTCCTCTACTATCTTTTCGCCATTAAGAAAAATTTATTGTATCAACTTTGTCAAACCTTCTATGTTTGCTTTTAGATCATTCTTCATGTTTTCCATTTTTTCATCGATCTTAGATTCCATGTCTTCCATGCCATCCATGCCATTCTTCAAACCATCCATCTTAGCTTCCATGCCTTTCTTCAAATCATCCATATTAGCTTCCACGCCTTTATTCAAAACTTCCATTTCATTTTTTGTTGCTCTTTGCGAGAGTGAAATTTGGTGCACTTTCTCTTGTAATTTTGATATGTCATGTTGTATTTCTTCGTCTTCATGAGTCATAGTAGAGCTTTCTGAAGGCTTAATGGGTGTTGAATTACTTTTAGGGGGAATTTTAGAACCCAATTATGATATCTATTCTACAATATGCCCTTGGAATCAATTCAAACTGATTTTTCAAACAAGACTTATGCAATTCTGAAAAAAAAAATACACACCTTTTTCTTGCTTTTGAGGAGATCGATATTGAAACTAATTATATATGTGATTTAGGATCTTCAATATCTGAAAATCAGTCCTGTAGTTTCCCTCTGAATCTTCTTTCAAATGCCACATGTCTGACTTGATGTGGATTCTTCAAGGCATAAGTTATGCCCAATCTCCCATAATGACCTAATTATGGATTGGTTCAGTAGAGCAAACTTGTACGACATGCCACGTGTCACGGTTTCCTCCTTCGGCTCTAAAATTGATATACAAGAAACCAAATTTCATGTATTTGCGACCACTTTTTACAGAATTCTAATCCGATGCTGAGAGAGAGAGAGTTATGACGATTTTCCCCGGGTCACCTCTTCTAGATGAAATTCGGGAGCCTGCAAAAGCCCTAACTTCCACAGATCATATCTTTGAAAATATTGCGAACCAAGATCTAAATTTTTTACACGACGTTCTTGAGAATTTCAGCTTCATGTGTTAAAAATTTCAGCTTCTGCACCTTCGTAGAAAAAAGTTATAGTGAACATTCCACGATGACCTGTTTTAGATGAAATTCAGGAGCCTAAAAAACCCTAACTTCCATAGATCATATCTCCACAAATATTGTGAACCAAGATTTGAAATTTTTACATGAAGTTACTTGTGATTTTGTCTTCGTGTGCTAACAATTTCAGCTTC
Source organism: Pinus albicaulis (assembly GCA_034641835.2). NCBI lineage: Eukaryota > Viridiplantae > Streptophyta > Pinopsida > Pinales > Pinaceae > Pinus > Pinus albicaulis. The sequence goes on from CM076581.1 coordinate 1,715,675,274, forward strand.
TGAATCTTCATAGAAAAATATTTATAGCTAAAATGCCACGATAACCTGTTTGGAGCAGCGAAACCCTATAATCCAAAAACCTTTGATACCAAATGTTATGAAACCAGCTCCAAAAATAGAAGAAAATAGAGATCAATGCCTTATAAATAAGACACTTCGAGGTGGAAACCTCCTTTAAATTACATAAATGAACAATTCTTGGATGATACAAATGGAAAAACCTCCTTCTATATATAGGATTCCAAGGGGTCACAATATAATCCTAGTTGACCTAACAATAATAATGTAAAGGCACAATAATAACAATATTGGGGTTATAGGGGTACAACAATAACAATAAGGGGGGCTACACTAACAACAATAAGGGACTACACTAGTAATATAGAGACGTAACACAATTAGATATAGTCCCACTTGATATATGTGGAATTGTGCTTGGTAGTCCATTTTTGTATGATAGAAAGGCTATTTTCTATCGAGAAGAAAACAAATATCAGTTAACTAAAGATGGAGTAAATTACACCATCAGAGCTCATAAGTTCAAAAATAATTTTTCACTCATCAACTTAGGACAAATGAAGAGAATAATAAATTCTAGCAAATAGTTCATGCTTATGGTTGTAAAAACAAAGGACATTGCAGATTCCAATGCCTTCGAAGGATGTCAGCACCAAACTGAAAGAAGATCTCGTTAAAGTTAAATCTAATTACAATGATTTGTTTCAGGAACCTAAAGGTCTTCCTCCCAAGCGAAAAATTGAACATGAAATTCAGTTGCAGTAGGATGTTTCTGTACCTAGCATGAGAATGTATAGGTTATCAACATTAGAGAATGAAGAAATAAAGAAGCAGGTTCAATAATTGCTTGATCAAGGTATGATTCATCCAAGCACTTCTCCGTGTGGTTCACCTATCGTTTTGGTTCGAAAGAAGGATGGTCCATGGAGGATGTGTGTCGACTTCTGAGCCTTGAACAAGATCACAATAAAGAATCGTTATCCACTTCCACGCATTGATGACTTGTTAGATCAGTTGAAGGATGTCGTGTATTTTTCTAAGATGGATTTGCGCAGTGGATATCATCAGATCAGAGTTGTTGAACAGGATATTTGGAAGACAACTTTCAAGACCAGGAAGAGACTCTTAGAGTGGATGGTCATGCCTTCTGGCTTGACAAATGCACCAGCTACATTTATGCGCGTCATGAATGATGTATTTAGACCATTCATAGATAATTTTGTATCGTTTACTCAGATGATATTCTTGTGTTTACTAGGACTTTAAATAATCATGTAAAGCATGTAAAGAAGGTATTAGATGTCCTAAGAAAAGAACAATTATATGTAAAATTGTCCAAATGTGAATTTGGCAGAACTTCATTAATTTATTTAGGATATATTGTAGGGAATGGTGAGTTAAAGATCGACCCTTCAAATATTGAGTCTATTGTAAATTGGCCACGACCAAGAACTGCTATAGAAGTTAGGAGATTTTTAGGTGCAACGCAATATTGGAGAAAGTTTATTGCAAACTTCTCCCTTATTGCAGCTCCTTTTCATGCTTTAACAAGTATTAAACAAGAGTTTTAGTGGGGAGGCAAACAACAGAAAGCCTTCGACACACTGAAAGAAAATATAAGTACTGCACTAGTATTGGCATTGCCAGATTTGCAGCAGTCGTTCAAGATAGAAACATATGCAAGTAACTATGCCATGGGAGCTGTGTCGCTCCAACACAAAAGACCTATATGCTTTCATTCTGGAACTTTTACTTTAATAGAAGCCAATTATCCTACATACGATAAAGAATTATATGCACTAATTCAAATCATAAATAAGTGGAAACATTATTTTCTTGGTAAAGAAACAATAATTCACACAGATCATTAACCACTTCAATATTTGCACTCACAAACTAAGTTGCAACAATCAAGGCTGTTGGAAATATGATGCAGAGTGTTGTCCTTGATGGCAACCCACTGAATGAAGATGAAGACATGCGACTATTGACATGTGTTGTCCTTGATGGAAATCCACCTGATGAAGTTATCCTTGACTTGATGGACTTAGTAAATGATGTAAATCTGATGTGATATGATGTTTGTTGACAATATGATGCTGAGTGTTGTCCTTGAAAGGCAACCCACTTGATGAAGATGATGACAACTTACTTGATGAAGTTGTGCTTGATAGAATATGTCCTTGATAAAGAAAATCTTATGTATCTACAGTGTGAACAGAAGGCAATGAAGAAAGGAATTCAGAAAGTGCTCAAAGTATGATGAAAAGAGTATGTCTCTATGTATACGCGGATCTGTCTAAGGGAAGTCGCGTATGCACGCGGAAAGGAACGTTCCAAGTCGCGTATGAGAAAAAGCGCTCAAAAAGTGCAAAACCAGGGGTAACCACCATATTGACCCATTGTATTGGGTAATGATCCGCCTAATTGACCCCGTCCAGGTAGTTTTGGGCTCATGGTATTGTTTTGGCCCATGGTATTGAAAAAGGGGCTCATGGTATTGAAAAAGGATAAACCTATATAAAGAGATGAAATTCATTGTGCAAAATATGAGTGAGAGGGCAAGATGTCTGAGCTTGAATGAATACTTCTCTGTGAAGTATATCTGTATGGAAAGGGTAAAGGTTTGATGATAGATCCGAATCTATGATGCACCTATGAAGAAATGATGAAGCGGGATATCTAGATCTAAAATGTATTTGTATCTGCTAGATCTGTTTATGGAGTGATTAGATCTATGATGAGGCGAACATCTGTCTGAAGTAAAAGGTTGAATCTGAACTGAATATCCGATCCGAAGAAGTATGCTGCTCATAACGGTTCAAGACATATACGCTACTTCGCTCGCTTATAAAGCACGTATATACGCGGTTTAAAGAAGAGAAAGCGCGTATGCGCAATGAAATATACACCGAGGCATACGCTCGGTTTGTGGGACAAGAAGCGCACATACACGCTAAGGACGGCTAGCGAGAAAGAGCGTATGCAAACTAGGTTTGTCAAGCAAGGTATGAAATATTGCGCAATGAAATATACACTGAGGTATACGCCGGTTTGTGTGGACGGAAGCGCGTATATACGCGACATCAGTAAAGGGAAAGCGTGTATGCAAACTAGGGTTTGCTGAAGCAAGGGGTATGAAATATCCGATCTGTTCTGCTGTGTTTCTGCTATCTGATCTGTGTTGATATGTATTTTTTGGTGATGTATGTCTGTGCTTAAAAGTATGGAAAGGGTCCAGTCTGAAAATATGATGAAATGTGGCCCGTAAGTGGTGTCCTAAAGTTGAATTTGTTGGATCCTGTGAAAAGTGATGAAACGTGGTCCAAGGTGGTGCTGAGGGTTGTAGCCTTCAGTCAGGGGGTCGTAGCTCCCTTCCAGGTGAGGCTGGTAAACGAGATCGGGGGGTCGTAGCTCCCTTCCAGGTGAGGCTGGTAACCGAGTCAGGGGGTTGGAGCTCCCTTCCAGGAGAGGCTGGTAAACGAGCGCAGGTGGGTGCCTGCGTGCTGGTCAAGTCTGCGCCAGCACATATGTTGTAAGATGTTTTCTCTATAATAAAATATTGAAGGCCGAGCAACCGCAGCGGTGGTTCTCCCGACTTGGGTTTCCACCCAAAAATCCGGTGTTCATGTGTGATGCTTTGTGTGATGGTTTATTCTGTTCTTACTCGACATTTTTACTGCGTTTATAGAACATCTAATGAATGAATGATGGAATGATATAAGTGAAGAATTAATGACATATCTAGATCTCCGTGTATACGCTAGTTTAATAAAGTGGATCCGCGTATATACGCTAGTTTACTGAAGGAAAGTAGCGTATGGGTTTTAAGGAATGAAAAGTAAAAAGATTTGATTATGCAGTAAATACTGATTCACCCCCCCCTCTCAGTATTTTTCCCAACAATTGGTATCAGAGCGTGGTCCTTCTGCAGAAGCTTGATCGCTTGAAGGAGATCCGTCGCAATGGGAAGTCAAGAAGGAGTGATGTCTATAAAGCCACCTATATTCAATGGAAGCAATCTGATATTCTGGAAGGTACGAACAAAAGCATATCTGCAAAGTCTTGGTGCAGATGTATGGGCAATCGTGGAAGAAGGTTATCAATACCCATCAAGTATTCCTACCGATGCAGCAGAAAGGAAGAAGTATGAAATCAATGCCAAAGCAATGAATGTCTTGTTAGGAAGCATGTCTGAATCAGAATTTGCTAAAGTGATGCAGCTACATTCAGCAAAAGAAATATGGGACAAAATCATTCTAAGCTATGAAGGAGACACAAAGGTAAAAAGTGCAAAACTCAAAACTCTTAGAATTGAATATGAAAATTTGAAGATGCATAGTGATGAAAGTGTTGCCAGTTTCTTTCTTCGTCTAGATGATATTGTAAATCGGATGAGAAATTTGGGTGAAACCATAACTGATATTACTCTGGTAGAAAAAGTCTTAAGATCCTTGACTTCAAGATTTGACTCTAAAGTTTCAGCTATTGAAGAAAGGCAAGATCTGCAAACTCTTACTATTGTTCAATTACATGGTATTTTGACTGCTTTTGAAATGAGACAAGGAGGTCCTTCTCAATTCAAAGAAGCTGCTTTTAAGGTGTCTTCAAAAGGAAAGGAAAAGGAGGTTGTCAAAGAATCCAGCTATATATCTGAAGAAGAAGAAGCGAATTTTGTGAGAAAGCTCCAACTAGGTACTGGAAGATTCAAAGGTAAGCTTCCCTTCAAATGTTTTGAGTGTGGAAAAGTTGGTCACTATGTTGCTAAATGTCGTTATAGAGAAAAACATGGAAAAGGGAAACAATTTGAAAAGAGGAAGAGTTATTATGCAAATGAAGATGATGATGAAGTGTCCAGTGAAGATGAAGAAGATTCTAACCATGATCTGAAAGTACTCATGGCAAAGAAGCAAAAGAAGAAGGCTACTCGAAACAAGAAGATATCTCAGAAATCTTGTATAGCAGAAATTGAAGGAGATGAAACAGGTATTAATCATTGTTCTTGTATTTCACTTAACTGTACATGCAAAGGTAAAGATAGTGAAAGTAACAGTATGGATCTAGAAGAAGCTGTCAAGATTAAAGTTGAAGATCAACAAAAATCATCTAAAGATAGTAAAAGTCTAGAAGCAAATGATGAAAGTAATGATTGGTGTCAATTTGAAAGGAAGGAATCTATCTACAAAGATGTGATCTCTAGGATGAATGAAAAGATAGAAACACTAAATGGACAGATAGACAAGTATCAAGGGTTGTACGCTTATGCAACTAATCAAGGTGAAAAACTTGAAGCAGAAATCATCTCTCTGAAAGCAGATCTCGAAGCATCAAGTAAGAAGAATGAGGAACCTCTACAACCATTTGAAAAGGAATGCCTTGAAGCAGAAATCATCTCTCTCAAAAAGGATCTGGAAAAATCAAATAAGAAGAATGAAGAGCTGCAACAAACATGTGAAGAAAACGAAAATTGGTTGAAAGAAGAGATTCTAAATCTAAAGGATCAAGTAGAAGATGGAAGAAGGAAAGAAGAAAGCATGAAAAAGCAATGTCAAGCCTTGGAGGTTGAGGTAAACATTCTCAAAGGTAAATTAGAAGAAAAGGTTAAAATTTTGAGGTTTCAAGATAGTACTAATATTTTGGACAATATTCTGAGTAATCAAAGGTCTCCTGCTATCAAACTTGGTCTTGGTTTCCATGAAACTGTTAAAGGAGAATCTAGCTCACAAGGAAGTGCTAAAAGTTCAGAGGATGTCAATGCAAAACCTAAAGTGTTGAAAGAAACAAAAGGTCAACCAACAATGATGAAATCTCAAACGAAATCATTCAATAATGTTGAATGCTTTAAATATCATAATCATGGACATGTTGCAGCAAATTGCAGGAGCAGATCATTTCAGCCTCAAACAAACAGTTCCTACATAGAAAGGTACTCTGGTTTCTTCAAGGGATATTGTTTTTCATGTAACAAGTATGGACATAAAGAAGCTGATTGTAAAAGGAGGAAGATTAGAAATACTCATTATGATTCTTATGCTTATTTCTCTGGACACATGAGATGTTATTCTTGTAACAAGTATGGACATGTAGAAAAGGAATGCAGGTTGAACAGACATGAGAAATTGGATAACTTCCAGCACACAAATAGAAAGTTCAAACAAATCTGGAAAAAGATGGAGGACCGATCAGAAACGTAGGGAATTCTGACCCTACTGCAGTCATCCGCTTCTGAAGCTTACTTCTCTGATTGACTGCAGGAATGATGTGGGATACATTATGAGTTTTAGTAATGTATCGTCACAGGGGGAGCAATGTATGATGTCTCTCATGATCGATTTGATTATTCTGGTTATATACAAAGCATCTGATATGAAGAAGACAGGTACAGGAAGTACAAGTTCAGGGGGAGATGAAGGAATGTGAAAAAATTTCTATGCTTCACTTTCCATACGCGGGTTCTATTAACAAAAGTCGCGTATACACGCGAGTTCCAGCAGACACAGTCGCGTATGCATCATTGATAAGAGAATTTATATGATAGCTGAAGATCTGGAGCAGAGGTTCAGAGGGAGAATCAGTCTGACTGTTAATAACTATATTATTGACTCAATATCAGCTTAGTTTCTCAGTTCTAAATAATGATAATATGATACATGGTTTCTTATGTTGAAGATTGTGGATGAGTCCTGTTTTCTTTTTGATGAAGAGTATTCATTGTTGAGATGAAAGTCTTATAATTCAGAGATAAGGGCAGTTCATGCAGAGATTGTTGCTGATGACTTGCTGATGAACGTATTCAGGTTGCACAAGTTAAGAAGGAGCACTGGTTCAGGGGGAGCAACAGGTTGAATACTAATGATTGCATTGTTGGCAATATGACTGCTTATTCTTTGGTTTTTGTGATACTCATGCTCAAATGATGATGACTTGGTACATGATTTATTATGATGAGATTTTGAGCCCTGGTTGCTGATAAGTATCTTTTGTGCTCACACATGGATGAGTTGGATGTCGTTTGATTCAGAAATAAGAATAGATCATGCAAATTTTGTTACTATGGTTGAGATCTTTTGCCTACATATGTTACTTCTTGAAGATCTTGATGATATTGGACCACATGGATGATTGACACAGAGTTGAAAATAGTGTTCTGGTATGATAATCTTTCTTGGAAAGATTGTATTGATGCTGCAAAGAATCTGAAGGCTTGGTTACTAATGGGCTTATGCTACAACTGATGGATGACGCTTGAAGACACAACTACACTGTTATGTAGTCCAGGGAAGCATTCAAATATCTCAGAAAGAAGCTGAACACTGGATTTTTCTCACAGAAGATCAGATTTGGTTAAAATTTAGAAGATGGCATTGGATACGCGGATTTCCTGAAACACAGTCGCGTATATACGCGAGTTCATGCACATAAAACCGCGTATGACTGATTGCTGACAATTTTCTTCTTGGAGTCAGCTCTCTTCAGCAGAGCTGCAGTGCTGTTTGGTATCTCTGATACTGTTTGGTCTCTGGTGGTGTTCCAGTTCTCATAATTCTATTTCTAATTTTTTGATAAAGATGCCTTGATGATTTGTTGGTGAAAGTGTTCAGGATGCACTAACTAAGGGGGAGCCTTAGTCATATGGAAAGGATGCTTTGATGCACAGATTCAGGGGGAGCATTAGTCTTGCTGAGTATAATGCATTTTTGGCATTATGGTGGTTCTGATATATGATCTCTCTTGAGGTCACTTTGGTATTGGTTATGAAAAGTCATATTTGTATTTTTGATGAAAAGGTCATGTTGAGACCCATGATGTAAAATTGTAATATTCAGTCATGTAAAGACTTGTCAAATTTTTAAACCCACTTGGTTGGGTAGCTGAGTCAAATTTTGTAAACCCACTTGGTTGGGTAGCTGAGCTGAAATGTTTAAACCCACTTGGTTGGGTACTTGAGTCTCATATGTAAATCCACTTGGTTGGATATTTGTTGTAAGTATGAGTCATTGGCGATAGGAAAGTCATAGAGTCATGTACTTCTTGGAAAATATGTTTGAAGATTCAGCATGATCTCAGGGGGAGCTTGGTCACTTATGTATATATCAGTTCTGCAGAACGCTTCTTCTACATGAGGAGAAAAGGGGTGAGTGTGTTGGTTTTGATCCGCCTGTTGCCCTTGATGTCAAAGGGGGAGAGTGTGTTGGTTTTGATCCGCTGGTTTTGATCCGCCCTTTGCCCTTGATGTCAAAGGGGGAGAGTGACATGGTGTTTGAATGCAGATAATGGTGTCAAATAATTGGGAGAGTGACATGGTGTCAATGTACTTATCTGTTGTGGTAACCAAACACCATCGTGGTTGCCATCAAGTCCAAAGGGGGAGATTGTTGGAAATATGATGCAGAGTGTTGTCCTTGATGGCAACCCACTAAATGAAGATAAAGACATGCGACTATTGACATGTGTTGTCCTTGATGGAAAACCACCTGATGAAGTTATTCTTGACTTGATGGACTTGGTAAATGATGTAAATCTGATGTGATATGATGTTTGTTGACAATATGATGCTAAGTGTTGTCTTTGAAAGGCAACCCACTTGATGAAGATGATGACAACTTACTTGATGAAGTTGTGCTTGATAGAATATGTCCTTGATGAAGGAAATCTGATGTATCTACAATGTGAACAGAAGGCAATAAAGAAAGGAATTCAACATGTGCTAATTCTATGATGAAAAAGAGTATGTCTCTAGGAATACGCGGATTTTCCTAGGGGAAGTCGCGTATGCACGCGGAAAAGAACGTGCCAAGTCGCGTATGGGATAAAGCGCTCAAAAAGTGCAAAACCAAGGGTAACCACCATGGTATTGACCCATTGTATTGGGTAATGATCCGCCTAATTGACCCCGTCCAGGTAGTTTTGGGCTTATGGTATTGTTTTGGTCCATGGTATTGAAAAAGGGGCTCATGGTATTGAAAAAGGGTAAACCTATATAAGGAGAAGAAATTCATTGTGCAAATCATGAGAGTGAGAGCAAGATGTCTGAGCTTGAATGAATACTTCTCTATGAAGTATATCTGTATGGAAAGGGTAAAGGTTTGATGATAGATCTGAATCTATGATGCACCTATGAAGAAATGATGAAGCGGGATGTCTAGATCTGAAATGTATTTGTATCTGCTAGATCTGTTTATGGAGTGATTAGATCTATGATGAGGCGAACATCTGTCTGAAGTAAAAGGTTGAATCAGAACTGAATATCTAATCTGAATAAGTATGCTGCTCTATAATGATTGAAGATATATACGCTACTTCGCCGCGGAGGAAGCGCGTATATACGCGGCTTCAGTGAAGAGAAAGCGCGTATGCGCTATGAAATATACACTGAGGTATACGCTGGTTTGTGTGGACAGAAGCGCGTATATACGCGACATCAGTGAAGAGAAAGAGCGTATGCAAACTAGGGTTTGCTGAAGAAAGGGGTATGAAATATTGCGCAATGAAATATACACTGAGGTATACGCTGGTTTGTGTGGACGGAAGGGCGTATATACGCGACATCAGTGAAGAGAAAGAGCGTATGCAAACTAGGGTTTGCTGAAGCAAGGGGTATGAAATATCGATGCATTGGATCCAGTGTGAAAATTGATGAAACGTGGTCCATAGAGGTGCTGAGGGTTGTAGCCTTCAGTCAGGGGGTCGTAGCTCCCTTCCAGGTGAGGCTGGTAAACGAGATCGGGGGGTCGTGGCTCCCTTCCAGGAGAGGCTGGTAAACGAGTCAGGGGGTTGGAGCTCCCTTCCAGGAGAGGCTGGTAAACGAGCGCAGGTGGGTGCCTGCGTGCTGGTCAAGTCTGCGCCACCACATATGTTGTAAGATGTTTTCTCTATAATAAAATATTGAAGGCTGAGCAACTGCAGCGGTGGTTTTCTCCCGACTTGGGTTTCCACCTAAAAATCCTGGTGTTCATGTGTGATGCTTTGTGTGATGGTTTTATTCTGTTCTTACTGCACATGTTTACTGTTTATAGAACATCTAATGAATGAATGATGGAATGATATAAGTGAAGAACTAATGGCATAATTAGATCTCTGTGTATACGCGAGTTTTATGAAGGATATCCGCGTGTATACGGTAGTTGGCTTCAGCAAAGTAGCGTATGGGTTTTAAAGGAATGAAAAAGTAAAAAATTTTGAATATGCAGTAAATACTGATTCACCCCCCCCCCCCTCAGTATTTTTCCCAACAAAGGCGTTATCGTTGGATGGGTTTTCTACAACAATTTCATTTAGTAGTCATATGTAAGAAAGGCGTACATAACAAAGTTGATTATTTATTATCAAGACCAATCATCAATGCATCAACAGTTCTTAAGCACAATGCAATATCACATGAAGGATATATTGAACAATATGCTAATGATGATGACTTTAAGGAAATTTATGCAACTTTAAAAAATGGCAAGCAAAGTGAAGCATTTGATTATCATCTCCATGAAAATTTTTTATATCATCTTGGAAAATTGTGCATTCCAATGAATGAAAGAGTTCATGTCATAAGAGAAACCCATACTTCTCTAATCGCAAGACATTTTGGCATAAAAAAGACAGTTGTGCATCTTCAAAGATTTTGTTACTGGCCAAGAATGATTGATATTGTATCAAAATATGTAAAGGGATGTTCTATGTGTGCTATTGGCAAACCTAGTAACATAAAGTTTGGATTGCATACTCCATTCCCTATTCTATCTCGTCCATGGGAAATAATTTCAATGGAATTTGTAGGAGGATTACCTATGTCTAGGAAAAGTCCTGACTACTTGTATGTAGTAGTGGATAGGTTTAGTCAAATTTTTATTTTAATATCATGTACTAAACAAGTCACAACTGAACAAACAACTAAGTTGTTCTTTGAAAATGTATGGGTTCATTTTGGATTACCCACATCAATTGTATCTAATCGAGACACCAGATTTGTTGGTCAATTCTGTTCAAGTTTGTGCGAATTCATGGACACAAAATTAAAGAAGAGCACAACATTTCATTTGCAAATATATGGAAAGACAGAGGTAGTCAACATAATAGTGGTTCAATTGCTTTGAGGATACAACAACAAGCATCCAAAACTTTGGGATGAACATCTACCTTACATACAACATGCATACAATCAAGAAAAGCACTCTTCTACTCATCGATCTCCTTTTGAGACTTGTTTTGGGTATTTACCTAAGTCTCCTTAGGAATTTATTTTTGGAAAATATGTTGTAACAAATGGGCGAAGTGAGAAGTACAAAGCTAGTCACTTCATCAAACAGATTCAGTTGATATAGTAAGCAGTCTAAGAACAACTCGAGAAGAGTCATGCACAATACAAAGCAAGACACAACCAACACAAGGTGGATCATAACTTCAAGGTGGGTGATCAAGTTTGGTTACACATCAGCAAGAAAAGACTTCAAGGTGAAGGTAAAAAGTTAAAACCAATCAAATATGGTCCTTTCAAAATCTTGGACAAGATTGGTAATAATGCTTTTCGTTTAGAGTTGCCACCTTACATGCAAATTTATTCCGTTGTAAATGTGGAAAATTTGTGCCTTTATGATCCTTCTATGATCGATGATCAAGAAGAACAAATTCAAATACCGTCCATAGAAGACTTCGCTCCAGAAAACATGAATGAACTTCAGGAGGATGTAATTTTGGACAAAATGGTCAAAACTTCAATACGCGGAGATGTGGAATACCTGCACATCGGACTCAAAGGCACAAATCCGAGCAAGGCTCAATGGATAGAAACATGGAGAGTGAAGGAATTATATCCTCACTTGTTTCCAAAATAAAACCAACTTTTGGTGGTCCAAAATCTTCTCAGTGGGAAGGAGTGATGTGGATCAATGCAAACACTCATCTTCAAAAGGCTTCAAAAGCATTGACACATGGTACGATGTTTAATTGCTCGACGATACACACCCAACGTTGTGAACGACACGTCAAATGGACATTGTATGTGAATTCTATGCTTCATCGAAGTTTGTCTAGTTTTGGAAAAAAAGGGGCCACATGGCACCACATAACCCCATGAGTTTATAGTGACTGGGCGCACAGAGTGGATAGCATGGACAATCTGGAGTCCCCACATGGTAGCTCGGATTGAGACCATATGGATCAAATAATTCGAAAAAAAAAAAAAAGCTCCAAGGGAATCGAACCCTTGACCTCCAAACCCGGAAAAGTCTTCACGAAATCAAGTTAGCCATAGGATCCGGCGGGAAGTTCACGATAAGATGACGGATGTGGTTATATTATGATTATAATAGTATGGTTGGTAGAATTATATGGGGGACAGAGCCCACCATAGTTGGCAGCTCCGCCACCCCTACTATTGCATCTATGGGAGATAACACGTGATACGCGCCACCATTTTAGGTCGAGGGAGTCGAATCTCCAACCTCCTCTTCCCCATTGAGTTATTTAACCAATGTTCCATTCGCATTTTTGTTAAGTGGAAATGAAATTCTATTTTATGAGTTGCAGGAACCATGAGCACACTAGCCAGAGTTTGCGAAATTGCTCTAGATTGGCAAATTTTCTCAGATTTGGCAGAATTGTAGTTGGAGATTGGCTTTTGGGAGGTCTAGAGGTCACCTGGTCTAAATATGGTCAAATTTGTACTCAAATTTCATGATTTTTCATGTTGATTTCAATTTTGTAGTCCTTTTCTGCATCTGAGCCTCTAATTTTGAGGTCATTGCTGTAAGTGCACATTTGAAGACTAATAAGAGTGGTTTTCTGATTGAGAAGCAGTCCAAAGAGGTAACCAGGGAGTTTCTGGTGAACTTCGTAATCAAATACTGTGTTATTTGTTTATGTTTGCTCAATTTTGGCTTTATGTTCTTTTATTTATGTTAATTCGTAATCTTATCAATCTGTTGCACACATTAACATAAATGGAAATTTTGACCTTTTTGACAAATTTATCAAATAACTTAGTTGATGTTACCAACTTAAATGACAATTAATTAGGGAACTTTACCCTTATTGCATGTGTCTTTGGGCTAGGAGATAATGTATTTTCTAAGTCCTCTAGCCAGTGGTCGAGCCTAATCAATCAATCTCTCAAGCCCAATCAATAGGTCGCATAAATGACCTCTCCCAATCTATCTCCCTCGAACGACCTAATACATTTTTCGTTGGAATTTCTTGGATATTCAAAACGAAAGAGTGGGTGGGTGTCCTTTCTTGTGGAGGGGGGGGGGGGAATTCCACATTTACTAATGGGCTTAGGGGCATTCCACCGCATATTGAATATAAATGAAAATATATTTTAAGTCAAAGTAGATAAATGATATTAACTTGAGAAAGAGGATATAAGGGTAATATATGAATTAACTTCCAAAGTCATATATGATGCTAATCACTTAAGATTTATCCAACTAATTGATTAGATTGTGGATAGGATTCTTCATTTATTTGCAAAGCCTTGTGAGATGGAGCCTTTACTACTACAACCTACACAAACACTTACCTGTTCCTTTTATTTTTTCTTTCCATTTTATTTAATTTTTTCGAAGTCCTTTTCCTTTAGATAAACATTTTGCTCTTAGGAATTAATGAGGACTAATAGTGAAGCATTTTTTTTTCTTTTTTGCTTAATTTTTTTTCTCTTCACCTCTTTCACTATTCATTTGGCTTAATTCAATTTAAGGTTTTCATTATTTTTCTTCATGACCCTTTTTAGATGATCTTTGGTAAGTCAATGATAAGTTAGGGGAATGTTTATTTTTTATGGATGAGATGAAAACATAAAAGTGTTTGATAAAAAGTGTTAAGTATGAAGGGAATACAACTATGCTACCTACCTTAACTACCTACCTACCTATTGGCTTAGACTTAAGGCTTTCATTATTTTTCTTTATTTTTCTTCATGACCCTTTTTAGATTATCTTTGATAAGTCAATGATAAGTTAGGGGAATGTTTATTTTTTATGGATGAGATGAAAACATAAAAGTGTTTGATAAAAATTGGCAAGTATGAAGGGAATACAACTATGCTACCTACCTTGATTTCCTAGTAGTACCTAGTGGCTTAGACTAAGGCACACTCATCGAATGGTTAGACATAGCAATAAGGTAACATCCTTACCAAAGTTATAAGTGATAAAACATCCATCTAATGCTAACACCTAACAAACAAGTTTAAGCCTTAGCACTATTTCTAAGCAAGAATACCATACATTAAAAGAATATACCAACTAAAATTGAGGCATCAAAGAGATACAAGGCACAAGAACTAATATACCACTAAATCCATGAAGATTTACAAGCACATGAATATATATGATTGGATGGAGAAATAGGTCTAGGAAACAAAAAATCACACCAATTAAGTGTATCTTTGGGGAAGTTTCTTGAAAGGCAAAAAAAAACATGTGAAATCATAATAACTAAAAGAAATTATCATGGAGAAATGTTTGCTAGCATATACAAAATGAAGTATCTATGGGAAAGAACTATATCAATTGATATACCACTATAGAAAGAATCTGAAGCATAGTTGTATGATGGCGTGTAGAAGAAAAGTAGGCTTTGATCTAAGGAGATGGTATAGAAACCTCGTACATGCAACAATATCATAATTTGCAAAGTTTGTCTTTAAGGTGGTTATTATGAAGGGTAAAAAAAAACCATTTGAATGTTGATTTTCTCATTTGGATTTTTAGGATAAAATCTTTATATTAATTATGTGTGTCATTTTATAGCTTTGTGATGGACTTTAATTTACAATTACATTTAGTGGAATGTAATGGTAAATATTTCTGGCATTAATGTTAAGCACCATGTTGGATTCAATGAGTTATTGGTAGTCATTTGTATTTAATTGTTGCATGTGCTATCTTAATGGTGTGAGAATCCATTTAGAACTATAGCTCTATTAATTTCACTCAAAATTTCTTTCTTTATTAATGATTAAGAAATTCAACAACTAGAGAACCCATACCATGAATTCAATTGAATAAGTGATATCAATGGTCTGATATGGTTGTTGCATCTATCCATCTAAATTGTTATTTATATTCCTTGTGTTCATTAATCCATTACTAAGCCATTAACATATGAGACAAACAAGTACATTACGATTGATGCATGAATTAAGACCATACACACCTGCGATAATCTATACATAATGGTTTCATCAAGTTTTGAGTCCATATGCTACATATGGGTGATTGTTCCTTGCATCTCATAAACATATGCAAGGATAATTAATGTGGGCATTCATTGCTTAGGAAATGATTTTCTCTCTCTTCCCCAACCATATCTTGATTGGTTGACTGGAGATGGTGATAGGATTACTCAAATGAGTATTTAAATGCATGCTTAAACATCTCCTTTTTGCAATTTCGAGAAGTCCAAGAATGTTTTCTTCATTGGGATGTTGTCTTATTTGTGCTTAATCCATTTTGATTTGCAACGGTTTTAGAGTTGAAAACTTAAACAAATGTCTAGCTTGTATGCAAAAAAAAATCATTTTGCATTCCAACCATTGGGTAAAGGCATTAGATTTATGAGCATTGTTTACATTAAAAAGTATGAGTTGAAGCGTGATCCCATACATATGAAACCTATAAGTGAGAAATTTTTTTTCTTCTTTATTATTAAACATCCATTTAGTGAAGTAATGGTGTCCCTTGTATTTGTTGGAGCAATCAATTTCACCAATTACGCTATTGATTTTGGTCATAGATAAAGAAATTAGTTCCATGAGTCCAAGTCTACAATAAAGTGTGTCAATTCTAAGGAAAGGTAGAGAGTTGATTTACATATTTGATAAATAAAGCTCAAACTAGAGGTTGCATTGCAATGGGAATGTCAGTGCTATGTTAGAGTGAGTTCCTTTGGGCACAAAGTTGTAGAACAATTCTTTTGAATCCATTTTGGACAAGAGGCTTGGTATTACATATAAAGATACTTTTGGTCATGCAAAATGTAGGATTCTTGCATTCTCATTGGTATTTTGATTTGTGTTGATTACACTTTAATATGTAGCGCACATGAAGAAATTGGTTTGGAACTAAAGCACTACAATAAAAACCAAATATGTACACAAAAAAATGACAATATCTTAGTCTTGATTGATTTGATAGATTTTGGTTCAATTGGATATCAATGTGCATAGGAGTTGCAACAAATACAAAGTTCTCAAAGATAGAGTATTTTCAAAGTATTGGTTTTTAATATAGCCCGATTACTATTATATTATTATCTGGTCGATATGTGTAGATTTGTAATATTATAACTAGAAAAATTATAGTGAAATACCAAAACATGCGATAGCTACAACACAATCATAACATGAAAAATCTGAACAAAATGCATGCAGTGACAAATCATAACTACGTAGGGAAACGATAATGAATGTGAGCCATTTTATTAATAATCATGGGAATCTGAGTACAAGTGGAGATGGAAAGTGTGTTCTTGGGCTTAATCAAATACCTAGGTGAAAATAACTTAAAGACTCCACCCAAAATGGCTTCTCCAAGTTGTGCGTTCAACCCAAAGATTTCTGCAATTGCTATTGTAGGTGAACTGAGATTTGGGGCCCCGAAACTCCTCCAAAAATTCTGCAAAATTAGGAGCAAGCTCATTCGGATGCTAGTCCAATAAAACCCAAAAATTATTTGGGCTAATTCCAACCTCCAAGAATTACCCAATTTTGTTGCTACACCCTCTCTCACTAGTTTTGCATCCCCCACAAATCATTGTTGCTAATTTAGCTTCAATTCCCTCGAATGGCTGTAGAAACTCCCTGCAAATTCTCTCGAAGAAAAAGTGAAATTCCTCCTCAACTCCAGCACAAACCAAGTTAAAATATGTTCCACGAATTTTGCCCAACAAAGCCCCTGCACAAGCCCTAGAAATGAGGAATTTGGTTCTCATTGGAGCAACAATCTCCAACCATATAACTCTCCACAAATTCTAGTCCACCCTCAATGGATTTTCTCCTAAATTCATTGGCTGAAATTCTCCTTGAAGGCCCCTTAACTCAATGAAACAAGTTTTGTCACTGCGTCCTCCTGGAAGCTCGAACTGGTTGTATCAATAGCTGAAAATATCCATGGACTCCAACGATTTCCTCTCCACTAAACTCTGAAATTCTCTCCTAATGTGGCACTCTAGGTCCACTGATAGAGAGTTGGGAATTTCTCGTTGGAAACCCCTATGCTCAATGTACCAGTTGACTTGGTCAAGAAAAATATCAAGTTAGATGCACAAACTAAGAACAAACCCAAAAATGAGTTTGCTCTTGCCTTTTATAGCTGCTTCCCTTTCTCATCCTTGTGGTCCCCACTAGTTCGAATCCCCTTGTGCGTTTTCCTCTTTGTGGGTCGAATTTCCTCCATGGGGTTCGAATCCCCTTTTGTGTAGCTCCCACAACCCACCAACTCTTTAATTTAACCGATTCTCCTAAGTTGGCTCCGTTTTCCTTCAGCAAAATTTAATCCAAGTGTCCTAACCCATTCTCCTAAGTCCAATCGTCTAAAATATTTATTAGATAACAAAACTGCAAAATTGGGAATTTACCTTAGACAATTTATTTGATGGACAAGATTACACTAGAGCACCACACCTCTAATCTTGAAAAGTAGTTATACTCATAATTGAACCTAGAACCGTCTCTACATAAATTAGAGAGATAAATATCAGAAAAATAATTCTGCAGTATCCATGTTGGTGAGGTAAGTGGGCCATAAGTCAAATATTTACGGAATATATATATATATATATATATATATATATATATATATATATATATATATATATATATATATATAATCTTCCAAGTATTTTATCATCATAAATAGCATCAAATCAGAGCACTAAGTAAAAATTTCCAATGGAACTTAGGGAACTCGATTTCTACAAGGAACTTGCACCAATGTACTTCTTTATAATTAGTGGTTTAGATAATTGTGGCATCAATAGGCCCTCCAATATCAATTCTCTGATTACCCACACCACTTTCAAATAGGACATAAAATATATAACAAAATTGGCATAATTCAAAAATAAGATTTTAAGCACCATTTTCAAAATTAACAACTTTTTCATCAAAATCAAGAAGAATATAAATCTCTCACTCGCAACATATAGGTTTATTTCCCATGGAGATAACTTACATCAATATATTTGTTACATAGAAAATAAAATAAATGCATGTAATCTAAGAATACACGCCTCACCACAAACTTATAACTACCTCATTAATTGATTAATTCTTGTCTTCCTAACTTTTGGACTAGAAGCCAAATACAAAACACCTTCACAGGTAATCATGAGAACCTAAAATTATGGTGCACATTAAATATTCCTATTAACTTGCGGCTACCAACATGTGTGTGCCTTTAATTCTTGATTGTTGCCCTCAAGTTGACTATTGCACTGTGTACTGAAGTTCCATATTCCTGCCATTGATAAACATCTTAAGTAAAATGTCTTTATGAAATCCTACAGTCCTGCCATAGAAAAACATCTTATATAGAATGTCTTCACCTTATAAAAACTAAGCATAATCCTAATATGTTGCAATGATCACATTACATGTAATATGGTTATAATGTTAAGTAGTATCAACATGGCTTGTTGAAACTTAATCCCTTCTTTATAAGATGTATCATGTTTTGTAGTGATTTCAAGGAAGCTTGCATTTGATTATAAATCAATTTTGATTGTTTTGTTTTTTTAACATTTCTTAATTCTATCCCATTTAAAATGGTACACTGACCCTTTCGTAGTTAAGCATAGAATATAAAAGAGCAATGGTTGAAAACCTTGAAATTTCATAGCTAACAGTTAGCCATGTTGGTAAAGATAATCTTGATAACAGAAAAATATATAAGAAGAAATCAACATACCATGGCATACAATTCTTTTAATTATATTTTACAACCCAATCAAATTGAAGTAGACGAAATAAAATGCATGTAGTGGATACGTACATATGTTTTATTGGTCTACATTTGTTTGTGGGTTTGGCTTATGTCTTCTTGTCTTCTCATGTTTGCTAACCCTGTCACAGTAAATTATGCCATATAAATATTTGTTTATAGGGCTTTCAAAGCCAATATAATTCTGGTGCAGGTTAATACGAGACATCTAGTTATAATATAAGAGCTAAGGTGGCTATTTTCAACAGTTCTCATTATTTTGATTTTTATACAGGGGGAAAGTTACAAACATACTTAATCTTATCTCTTCTGCAATGCCTCAATTTACTGTCAATGGGCTTCATTTCTTCGATTGATGGACTAATCTCAGCTGTCTCCATCTATATAAAAGCAGCATTAGACAATCATTTTAGAAGACGAAATAGAGTAAAAAGCACTATGAAGGTAACCTGAATAAGGGTTTTAAAGAAGCTAATCCATCATAGATATGACAATTACCAACGCTTCAATGGCATCAAGAGACTCAACCATCTCTGAATAAGAGTGATTATTTTGTAGTTGACTACAAAGACTGCGGAGATATCTGAAAACAGCGCAGATAATAATGAATGCAACATATCCTTGTGGTGATTAGAAAGAATAAAGGAAATTCTGTAATAAAATAAAACCAGAAGCCACAGTAGAAAGCCATATAACAGCTGGTCATCACTGTTTGAGATTCTAGTACAATCGTTAATTGTTACTTTCTATTGTTGAATTTTGGTTTTTGAGTTAATACGTAGAAGTATTTCAATGTACATGGTAAAATTCGAGAGAATTAATGACAGGTGTAATAGCAGAAACTCTAATTAATTGATATCAAAGTGGCATGGCTGATCCTTACGTTTAAGTTTTACCTGTTTTTACTAAATTGTGAATAAAATGAAGTTTTAGTGTAAAATGAAGAATAACAAATGTAAAACACCTTTCAAAGTCGAATGCCCTTATTTGTCCAGACACTCTTTTTAAAGCAGCTAAAGCCAACTGTAAAAGATAAGATAAAAATTAGTACATTTTGTAATGATATGCCATGAGAGAGAAGGTAACTAGTCATCAAATAAAGGTTGAATAGAAAAAATGCAGGTATTTTGAGCAAAATTGTATGATATCAAATCAAGCTCACGGAAATCATATATTGATGACCATATATGTAGAGATGGAGGAGAAATAAAAAGAAGTGAAGGGAGAGAGTTTGAAATTATTCTAACGGTGAGTTGATCAACATTAAATACTCATTCAAACATTGTTCAAAACTTAATTTTTGGCAAATTTTGAAGTCAACAGTTAACTTGAAGACCAAAGTCCAAAAGCCTCAAAAGGGTAAAACAAATCACCTTGATGATGGGTCTTCCAAGGCAGATCTATGACAAATGAGGGCCTTGCTTAATGAAAGGGGAGAAAACCACGGAGGATAAAATTGAAGCAAAGAAAGAAGAAGGGTGGTAGCAGAAGAAGAGGGTTCAAGCAGGCAATGTGCTTCAAGATTAGAGAATGCGGAGATGCTGACCCTATCCACCAAAAGCAGAAGATTGCCCATGAGCCAAAGTTATCCACAATTATCGCAATGAGTAAGAATGCATCAATTCTTTGTTGAGAGTGTGTAGCTCACCTCTTGTAATTATTTCCTCAGCCTAATAAAATTTCATTTTGATTAGGATTAGATAATTATATTGTGTCATCCATCTGGATGCATTTGAAGTGGAAAACGTGGAGCAATCAGCTCCCGGGACCGTTTTTACTGATGGGACCCAGTTTGGCAAAACAGGGTATGAAACCTTCCGGGAGCGTTTTGAGGCATCAAATGCCAATTTTTTGGGGGTAAGACTTTGCCACTTTGGCCCTGTACCATTTCAAGCTATTCTACACACATATATCTTTCCAACAACGCAAAAAGTGCATCAATCAGAGTCCGTATGCAAAAGTTATGCCACTCAGAAGTTGACCTCCCTGTTTTCACACCTATAGTTTGGGAGGATGCCCGTCAACCCCCATTATTCAAGGAAAATGGGCTATCCACGTGATTATGATGTAAAATACTCTAGAAGGGTCTATATTGTAATGCTAGTTAAGAGTTGATGTAGTCAAAATTAACCACTAGTAGGCTATTGGGCTGTATGATAGCCGGGCCACTAGGAGGAAGAGACATTCCAATCTTTCAAGTGCATTTTGTTCCATCGTTGAGCAAAGATAGCCAAGAGAGATAGGAGATAGAGAATACAGAAAGGATTTATGCACTGTAGCAGCCTATGGTCCATAGGCATTACTTCTTTGTACCTGCAACCATATTTTCAGATAGAGAAAGAGAGTGAAGTGGCCTCACCTTCCAGCCGGGTTTCACTCGAAAGAGTTTCCTAGACAACATATCTTGTGTCTTATGCGTGTATGTGAACTTATTTTATCATTCTCTACTTTTCTGCATAATTTCCATTCGCATGCATGTACTAATTACAGTTAAATCTACAAATCTAGAATTTTAATAAAATTGTAATAGTGTAAAATTTCAGTGTTTTAATATATTATTATTAGATTTGCTGTGACAAAACTGTCCAGTGGAATATCCATGGCAGTTTACAGATGACATTGTTTCATGATTGAGTATTTTCTCTATGGATGAAAGTTCTATCTTGATTACACAGGTATTTCCAGGTCACCACAAGATTATTATTGGATTGCTCCATTTAGGAGTGCGACAAGGGGAGATCAAGGCACTACACCTCATCTCACTTTTGTCCTTGTATAGTGCTAATCAAACCCAATCGCTAGAAAAACCCTTCTTGAGAGTTCTTTTAGTAAGGGAATGATTTAATTGTATGTCATCGCTGACCCAATGGTTGGAGACAGTTCCATAAGAGAAATCTTTCCTAGTAGGATTTAGAAGCATGTACCATTGTTCTAGACTAGATTGGGTGTGATAGTCACTTATATCCAATCCCATTCTCTAGTCCAAAGTGAACAACTAACAAAGAGAGGGTTGTGATCACAATCTAACACATTGGAAAGTAATATCAAGGTCGAGGTAAGCCTCATTATAACAACTATTTTTTTTTCCTTTTTTTTGTGTCTAGATGAATCAACAACTAGGCCGGTTTTATACTTGCATTACACAAGGTCGATTCAAACCACTACCACTACAAACTATTGATTTGGGGTGGCATCGGATGTGCTCCAAGTCTCAAAATTTGCAGGTAGGCTTAGACACATGAATTCCAGATAACCCATAAATTGTTTGGGGAAATTTGTAGGGAGGCTTAAACACATGTATTCCAGATAACCCAAAAATCGTTTGGGAAAATTCCACCCAGATTGTATTTTATTAAAATAATTAATGATTTTTAAAGGGACCCTAAGTCTAAAGTTAGGAAAATAAAATAATTAAATTGAATTAATAGAATATGGGTGTGAAGGTTCTAGAAAAGGCGGATCAAGTCAAAAGTTAATCTTAGCCATTGATTAGAGATCTAATCTAGGTCATTGAAGTTTCAATGAGAAGGCTATAAGAATGGCTTGAAGGGTCATTTGGAAATCACATCGACACAAGACGAAGTAAAGATCAAAGATCGATTTTTTTACTGAGCAGTGTTCATGGAGAAATATCGATCGAGAGATCTTCCGCAGAGAGGGGCAGTAATTCCGGTTGGAAGCATTCCTAAGTTGGAGAGTGCATAGCAAAGGAGATAGGTAGAACCATAGAGGCAACACAGAGCCTACGTAGTCACTACGCAGAGCCTGAAGGGAAGTCCTATTTTTGCTGTGGAGACAATGTTGGGCTAGTGCCAGATCCCAGAGAGATTTTACGAAAGATAGAAAGCCTCAATTTCCAGCCAACAGAGAGACCAGCATAGAGACAAAAGGTAGCCACAACTGTGATGCAAAGACTGCGCAGAGGCAACGCAGGGCAGTTCGTTTTGGGTGCTAATCAGTGTCGTGTTCCCGTGGAGGAGTGAGGTTTGTCTCACAAGATCTTTCTTGTCAGTTTCTCTACATGATTTTACAGATCTGTCAATTATAGACTTGCACTTAGAAATAATTACTACATAATAATATAAACCCTCAGCTGCTGCACCGGTTTTCCAGCATTGGGTTTTTCCAGGGACATTGGTCTAAAAATAACTGTGTCAGATGTGTGTGTGATCTATTTTTGTTCAGTTTTTTTCTGCACTTGTATTATTTACGCAGTTTTGTGATAGTTGCAGTGTGATGTATTCAGTGTTTGTAGTAGGAAACTGCAAATAAATTGTTAAGTTAAATTTAAAAATTAGGTAAATATTTTCGAGTTGCTGCAATAGGATTCCGAATTCACCGAATTTTCACACAAACCATGGTTCCTACATATACTCCTTCCATAGACACGAGTAAGTTGGGGGGATTTGAACCTCAAATCTCTTGTCTCATTACACTTCATCTTCACAGTGTTTGCCAATTGAGTTGTAACAAAAAATGTTCATACTCAGTGGAAAATTCAGAATCTCTCCAATATGAGAATATCTATCATAAGACAAGTAATATATTCATATAGGAAAGTTTGAATGTACGAGTGATATGATCAGTTACAAATGAGATCCCTTGTTTATATAACTAGGCAAGTGCCCTTCCATGAATAGTCATGTCCTTTGAGACATGTCTTTTAGAATCATTAATTATTATTATTATCTACTATTCACTATTATTTAGACATTTATGTTCATAACCATTTCCTTTGCTTTTAGAAAAAGCTTTGTACTCAAAACTTATCAGTAAAAGGCTTGATAACTTTTTATGTTTCATAATGTCTTCTCATCTTCCCAATTCTCAAAAATATCATTTTTGATGATACAAGATGATATGGACTTTCGAGTGTGGTACAAAATTGTCATATTGTGAAAAGATCTAATCATCCCAATTCAATATTTTGTGGAATGTTGTGCCTATAGGCCTTCCAAGATGAAATATTATCAGGAGACTTGATGGTACTTGTTGCACTCATTTTGTGAGAGTTCCAAAAAAGCAATTGTACCAAATTTTTCGAAGGATCAAGATCATCGACCAATGTTTTTTGAGTCATTGTAAACCCATTATGCAAAAAATTGTAATGTAAAATATGTTAGTAAGACCATTTATGTACATAAAAACCTAGGTAAGCCTATTATTTTGGCAAAAATTTAATCTAGGAGCTATTTTGTCTCACTGATTCATCTGTGTTTCTAGACATGGATGGTCAGCAAAAATTTTCCCTCCAGCGTCACCCCAAAGCTAGGGTGGAATTTATCGTCAAAGTCTTAGGTGAGTCCTAGTGTTTTAGTCTTCTGTAAAAATGATCTAGGAATAATTTATGCTAATTGGCTAAATTATTTTATTACAAGTCACTTGGTCTTCTAGATCATGTTGTATCGCAAAATTGGGTAAGTTATTTGAGGGTCTATAAGGAACGGGTATTCCCCCTTTGAGGGTTGAATTTTGTAAAATCTTACGTAAAAAATTGTAACAACCCAAGTGAAAACACTCATGTAATAAAGTTAAAATAATAACCACGGTTGATGGGACACGTATTCCAAGCTGAACGTTGGGCAAAATATCTTAGGGGGTGTTCATTTGGTTTATTTTGGCTAAGGAAATTGGCAAAGGCTATGGCTAAGACATTAAAGAGGCAAAAGTATTATTGGGCACATTTATTTATGAAAATAATGCAAATTAGGAGAAAAGGAAAGCAAAAGGTCACAGATTGTACGCGAGGAGGAAATTGAAGGAAAATAATGGCAAATGAAGAAAATAGAGGCATATTCTATAAAAAGGATTTTGAGGATCAGTTGGTACCTTTTGTTAGTGCATTTTTGGAGCTCTCCCATTATTCTGTTTCTCTCTCTCATACTCTTGGATACTTAGAGTTTTCTTGGAGCGCTTTTGGAGAGTGTGGAGACTTGGTGATTTGGAGCAAGAACGCAAAGGAAGAGTAGGAAAGCGCAGGTTGACATCAGGATCAACAACTACAACAAGATTTGATTGTGTGAAATTTTCAAGAGGAAAATATTTCTGCAATACTTGGTTTATTTCTCCTACTTATGAGATAAGTTATTTACATATGCTTCAGTAAATTCTGAAATAAACACATTTGCAGATCTTCACTGTCATTAAGAGAATAAGAACAGAAATATAATTTGCACAAGTAGCACAATAGAAACAACCACATGAACACAGTTATTTTTGGACAATTGTCCCCGGAAAAACCCAATGTGGGAAAACTGGTGCAGCAGATGAGGGTTTTATATTTATCTTCAGAAGTGGAAAGTACATTTACAAGAGTCTGATGAGTAGAGAAAAAATTGCAAACACCTAGTTGAATTTTCTAGACCCTCCAGACAAATTTCAGATCCTCAGGGTGACCTCCTTCACCCTCTGTGTCAGAGCTCTGCGTAGTCTCTCCCTGGACTGCGTGATTCTGCGTGGAGGGGTTCTTGCTGCTAATCAGCTCACCCTTCCCTTCATCCTCCTTACTTCTGCTTCCCGATAACTAACTCCTCCCTCCTCCTTCTGCTTCTGCAACCCTGCCTCTACAATCTCATCCACTGAAATCGAATTCTCTTGCTTCATAATGGATTTCCTTCGGGTACTGAGAGTGTCTTCGGCTTAATTTCCAAATGGCCCTCAAGTCTCTTCTTATAGTCTTCTCACTGATGAATCAATTACCAAGATTATATTGTTATTCAATAGCTCAAATTAAAAGATGATTTGATCTTCGTTTTCTAGAAGATTCACACTCTGCTCTATTAATACCCTTTAATTATTTAATTTCCCTAAGTTTAAACTTAGTGTATGCATTAAAATAATTAATTTTTTTCATAAAGTCATATCCGAGTGCAATTAACACAAATGATTTCTGGGTTCTCTAGATAGCTGATGTCCAAGCCTCTCTACCAAAATGAGACTTAGAACACTTCCCGATGCTATAGAAATCAACAGAGTGTAGGTACTGAGTTGCATGTATGTTTTCCTCATTGGTTTTGGCATGAATGGTGTATGCATGTGGATTGCCTAGCCTTGCCATTCCCTGGACAACCATGGTATTGTGGGTTTAGTTCCATTGATTTTTTTCTAGTTGGTTCTCATGAGTCCTTTAGCTGTTTCGTTGAGTTATTAGTTCTTGGAAGCCTTGGTTGGACAAACGCTCTGGAAACCCTAGGTGGGTTGAGTAACTAATCCTGGAAGCCCTGGTTGGACAAGCACTTTGGAAGCTCTGTAACAGTTGGGGTTGAGTTACTAGTCCTGGAAGCCCTGGTTGGAACAAACATTCCAGAGCCTTGGAGCAGCTTGGGTAGAGACCAATCTGTGATGGTTGTGATGTCCAACTGTGAGTTGGAATCACTAGTTTAGGGTTGATGTGGTTTGGCCTCTGTAAGCCCTGGGACATTACCCTGGGGTGTAATGCCCCTTCCTAATTATTTTCCTAATGTCCGAGGAATTAATTTTGTAATTTTGATTAATAATAACCATATGGGGGCCACTCACCCACATGTAATACGCACTTGGGGAAGAGGGAATTTTAATTCCCTAAAGAAAATCGAGTTCTAGATGGGGCCTGTAGGTTTTAACCCTGAACAGAAATTATCTACACACGAATCTTATAACATAAAATAAACAATAGCGAGAGCATAAAACATAAAACAGATAAACACAGAGATTTTCCCCTAGATCCCAAATCGGGACGACTAGCTTGATATTTCATTATATTCTTTTTAGTGTTACAACACATATATATACATGCCGAAGCATACATAAACCCTAATCCATTAACCCTGGATTAGATCATAACCGTAGTTCCCTTGACCGGATCTACAAAATACCAGGGGCCGAAAACCATCGTACTCCAAAACCATGTGCAAAACCATGCACAAAACCATGGGTGCGGACCGCCCACCACAAATTAAGGACCAAAAATTTTTGCCAGGGCGCTGCCTCGGATCCTGACAGGGGGGGCTATCACCCCCCCTCTTACCCCCCCGCGCATGATTAGTCGTGGAAAGAATATAACACATACCCAACATTCTCCCACTTGTTGTTTTCTTTCCGCAGGGGGCCACAGGAGAGCTTAGTCATTGGCCCAATTCTTCAACACCCATTGTTTCTCTACACCAAGAGAACTTCTAAGTGCTCACAGACTTCGTCAATGCATCTGCAACATTCTTCAAAGTGTCCACCTTTACCAGCAACACCCTTTTAGCCTCAACCATACCTCTAACAAAGTGATATTGAATATCAATGTGCTTTGTCTTTGAATGATAAGCAGGGTTATTAGCCAAGAAAATTGCACTTTGGCTATCACAGTCTATCCTTATAGCTTGTTGTACCAACCCCATACTTGAACACAATCTCTGCAACCAAACTGCTTCCTTGCTTGCATGAGTGGCTGCTATGTATTCTGCCTCTGTAGCTGAAAGAGCCACTACAGACTGTCTTTTACTCATCCAACTGACTGCGCCTCCAAATAGGCTAAACACATACCCACTTGTAGATCTTCTTTGGTCCACATCTCCAGCCCAGTCTGCATCAACAAAACCACGAATGTCCAACATTCTTTCCAATCCTGGTCTTCCCTGGTAGCACAAGCCATAATCACTAGTGCCACGTAAATATCTGAAAACCCGCTTCACTGCCGTCCAATGCTCCTTCCCTGGGTTTGACATAAACCTGCTCAATACTCCCACTGCATGTGCAATGTCTGGTCTAGTACAGACCATTGCATACATCAGGCTACCCACTGCACTTGCATATGGAACACGGGACATATCCTCCTCTTTTTCTTGTGTCTTGGGACATTGTTCAGCAGACAACTTTACACCTACAGGAATAGGAACATTCACCGGTTTACTATCCTACATATTGAACCTCTGCAATATAGTCTTGACATACTTCCTCTGGTTTAACCAGAGCTTCCTCTTTGCCCAATCTCTCTTTATTTTCATGCCTAAAATATAGTTTGCAGCACCAAGATCCTTCATGTCGAATTTGGAGAACAGTTGGGTCTTCAAATCTTGGATAATTTATTTGTCATTTCCAATCAACAACATATCACCCACATACAAGACCAAATAAATAACACGGTCACCAATTAATTTAAAATAAACACAGTGATCCTCCTTGCTTCTGGTGAAGCCAAGTCCCCGTATATAGGTATCAAATTTCTGATACCACATCCTTGGTGATTGTTTTAACCCATACAGAGACTTTTTCAACCTGCATACTTGTTATTTCTTACCCTTCACCATAAAGCCTTCAGGTTGCTTCATGTAGATCTCCTCTTCTAGATCCCCGTGAAGAAATGTTGTCTTCACATCCATATGTTCTATCTCAAAATCAAATGCAGCATCAACAGATAAAAGTAATCTAATAGAAGTAACTTTGGCAACAGGAGAAAAAATATCACCAAAATCAATTCCCGGCACCTGGGAATAACCTTTTGCTACCAACCGAGCTTTGTATTTCTCCACCTTGCCCTCTACATTCATCTTCTTCTTAAACACCCATTTGCTCCCAATGGGCTTCCTTCCAGCCGGCAACTCCACCAGATCCCATGCATCGTTTTTGTGCAAGGATGCCATTTCATCAGCCATGGCCTCCTTCCAGAGTTTTCCATCCTCTGAATCTACTGCCTCCCTGACAGTTCTGGGTTCATCATCAGTTATAGTTAAGGCAAAACCTTAACAGAAAGCAGATGGACTATACCTTTCTGGTTGCCTTCTTTCCCGAACTGATCTTCTTAAAGCTGGAGTTTGTGGCTCATCATCTTCTGAGTCTTCTTCTGTTGTAGAGTCTGATTCATCCTCCTTTAGCTCAAACTCTATCTTCTCAGGTTCCTTTGGTAGGACTTCATGTTTAAAAACATCTTTCAATTCTCTAAACACCACATCTCGGTTGTACACAACCTTCCTTGTTTCTGGGTTCCAAAGCTTGTCACCCTTTAAACCATCCTTATACCCAATAAAGATGCACCTTTCAGATTTATTATCCAACTTGGTCCTTTTCTCCTTTGGAACATGTACATATGCATCACATCTAAATACCCTTAGATGTGAAAGAGAGGGTTTCTTACCAGTCCATACCTCATGTGGAGTCTTATCCTCCAACACTGATGAAGGTGATTTGTTAACTAAGTAACATGCAGTCTCCACTGCCTCTGCCCAGAATTCTTGTCCTAACCCGGTACCACTGAGCATGCTTCTTGCCTTTTCCATCAGTGTTCTATTCATTCTTTCTGCAACTCCATTTTGCTGAGGTGTGTATGGAGTAGTCTTATGCCGTGCTATACCACACTTCTTACAGAACTCTTCAAATTCCTTCTTGCAGAACTCCCCACCATTATCTGTCCTCAATGCCTTTATCTTCTTCTCTGTCTGGTTTTCCACCAGAGCCTTAAATTCTTTAAATTTGTCAAAGACTTCAGATTTCTTCCTGAAGAAATATATCCATGTATTCCTTGAGAAGTCATCTATGAATGAAACATAGTACACAGACTTTCCCAGTGATGGAACTGACACAGGCCCAAACACATCACTGTGCACAAGTTCTAATATCTTGTTTGCCCTCTTAGCACCAGAAGGAAAACTCACCCGATTCTGTTTCCCATATACACAATGTTCACAGAAATCGAAATCCAGAGAGAAATTAGACATACCTTCTACCATACCATTTCTATGCAGTATCTGAAGGCCCTTCTCTCCAATATGTCCAAGCCTTTGATGCCATAGCATGGTCTTTTCTCCAGATACAGCTAGGCTTTCCGCTCCACTTTCAGGAACCACAGAACTGTTACACCCATCAATAACAGTGCTACCTTGTAGCTTGTACAAAGTTCCCATTCGAACTACCCGCATTAATACCAGTGCTCCCCGAACCATCTTGCAGGCATCTTTCTCGAACACTGTTTTTACACCTGCATCATCCATCTTGCTTACAGAAATCAGATTTCTGGCCAATGCAGGAATATGCAGAACACCAGGAAGTGTTCTAATCCTTCCACCTTGCAGCTTCAGCTTCACCTTTCCACGTCCGACGATTCTGGCCTTCCTATCATCCCCTAGGAAGACATCACCGCCATCATATTTCTCATACTCGCAGAACCACTCCCGATGGGGAGTGAAGTGAAAGGATGCACCTGAGTCAATCAACCATGACTCATGATCTACATGTGTATTTGAAGAAGAAGCCAAATACACATCCCCACCTTCATCCGAGGTGGTTTTTTCCTCTGCAGAAGGAGCATCATCAGATCCCTTTCCTTTCTCAGAAGCTTTAGATTTGCACTCCCTTTTGTAGTGCCCTTCCTTTCTGCATTTCCAGCATACCTTTACAAACTTTCCAGGAGATTTAGATCTCCCTCTAGATTTGGATCTCCCACTCGAAACCTTATTCTTGTTTCTGTTTTGGGACCTTCCTCGTACAGATAAGGCATCTCCATTCCGGCCCTCCATATTTCTCCGTCTCATTTCCTCCGACAGCAAGGCTGAGACAATGTCATCAAAATTCAAGGTAGTTGTATTGCTACCTATTGCAATAACCAGACTGTCCCACGAGTCTGGTAGAGAGCACAACAAACTGATGCACTTATCTTCATCTGAGATTTTAATATCAACAGATGACAGCTGACTTACCACAGTATTGAAGGCGTTCAGATGCTCTGTCACCGAGTCTCCATCCTTCATCCTCAGGTTATACAGCTTTTTCTGCAGGAACAACTTATTCACTAGAGACTTAGATTGGTACAAATTCCCAAGTTTTTCCCACAAATTCTTCGCCGTAGCTTCCCCAAATACATTCAACAATACTGAATCTGATACACACAACCGTATTGTACTCTTAGCCTTCCGATCCAGTTTCTTCCAGTCTTCATCTGACATTGCCGTTGGTTTAGTACCTAGATCTACCGCGATCCACTGATCTTTATCCACCAGCAGATCCTCCATCTTGAGCTTCCACAACTCAAAACTCTGACCATTAAATTTCTCGATCTCTATCTTTCCGCTGCTCGCCATATTCTTTCACCGCAAGAATCGATCCCGCAGATCTCCCACTGCACAGGGTCTACCACAGGCCCGAGCAAAAAACCCTCAACAACAAAGGCGTCCCCTTGAAGCCGAAACAACTCTGATACCAAATGTAGGTTTTAACCCTGAACAGAAATTATCTACACACGAATCTTATAACAGAAAATAAACAATAGCGAGAGCATAAAACATAAAACAGATAAACACAGAGATTTTCCCCTAGATCCCAAATCGGGACGACCAACTTGATATTTTATTATATTCCTTTCAGTGTTACAACACATATATATACATGCTGAAGCATACATAAACCCTAGATTAGATCATAACCGTAGTTCCTTTGATCGGATCTACAAAATACCAGGGGCTGAAAACCATCGTACCCCAAAACCATGTGCAAAACCATGCACAAAACCATGGGCGGGACCGCCCACCGGAAAGTAGCCCCCCGTGTGATATCGCCCCCCCTCTTACCCCCCTGCGCGTGATTAGTCGTGGAAAGAATATAACACATATCCAACAGGGCCCACAAGGAACTCATAGCCAACAACTATAAATAGAAGGAATGAAGGAGCATTTGGGGTTTTTTTTCATTTTGTGAAATCGATTTGCCTTAGCTAAGCCAACATTGTGCTATTTAGCACAAGAGCTTCCCAAGGAGAGAAGCTCATCCCTTCTTCGATGGACTTTGAGTGCCACTCAAGGAGGGCCATTTCCATTGCTTGAGTTCGAAGGAGCAAGCAATCACAAGTTCTAAATTTGCAGGTGGAATTTGTTGAGATTTTGTGTATTTGGGGTAGCATCAGTTGTGCTCTAAGTCCAAAATTTTGAGGAAGGACTAGAGTACACCTGATTTACAAGACCCAGAAATGGATTTGGGAAATTTCATCTGGTTTAGGAGATATTAAATTAATTTATTATTTTAAGTGTATTTCCTAGGTTAAAACTTAGGGAACTTAAATAATTAAAGTGAATTTAATTAAACATGTGATGAAATTGTCTTAAGTCACACAGATCAAGCTTTCATTTAATCTTAGCCATTGATTCAAGATCTGATCATGGCCGTTGATTTGTCAACAAGAAAAGTATAAAGGAAAGGCTTGGGGTCATTTGTAAAGGCACACAGAGGTAGAGCACTGAAGCTAAGCTGAGATTCTAGGGCGAGGTTTCTAAAAATACTCAGAAGTGTTTTAGTTGCAGAGAGGGGAAATTAGACCAAGGTGGTGATCTGATTCCGGGGTCTAGAATACACAAGAGGCAGAGATCAGCTCGAGGACAGCGCAGAGGAATGCAGCAGCAGCAAGGACAACATAATTTTCAGGAAACCCTTTAGGGGTTATGCAGAGACCCTTAGGGGCAACATAATGATTGTGTCACCCAGTCTAGGGTAATGCAGTCCCTTCCGGAGCAGTGCTGAGGGTTTGGAGGCCATCCAAGGCTAACGCAGTGCATTTCAGGGACAACGCTGGGGTTTCTAGGCCCTAATCTTAGCTGAGTTCTGTAAATCACGTTTGAGGATGTGGATTAGTCATTATTTTGGCCCTAGATCAGCCAGAGAGTTGTAGATCTAGTGTTATCTCTGTCGGGTTTTCTAGATCTGGAACCCAGATTTGTGTATTCAGTAATATTCTGAATAATAGAACCCTCCAGCAGCCAGAGACCGGTTTTCCCACCTTGGGTTTTTCTGGGGACTATTTGTCCAGAAATAACTGTCACTTTGTCAATGTGTGCATGTGCTTATTCTGGATCTAGATTGGTAGAGATCTGTTGTGTGTTTTTCTTTGATTTTAACTTGAATTTATTCAGTTAATAACTTGCACAAGTAGGAGGATCATAACCGGATTAACAGTAATAATTTCTGCATAAAGTATAAGATTCAGAAATCTCTACAGAATTGTGACGTAGTCAGTGAGCCCACTGCGCAGTAGCTAGAGCAGTGAGTTGCTGTGAAGTGGAATCGAGTGGAGATTCACCGAAGGAGCTACAGGGGCCATTAGAGGAGAATTTCTGAAGTGTAGCAGTGGTGGAAGCCTTGGAGGAATCAACCTATGAGCAGTATTTAGCCAGTTGTTCCTAGAAACTGCGTAAGCCATCACTGGATTGCGCAATCCCTTGAGGAGGCTCTCTCGGGGGTCTGTTTGTGGGAGGAATTATAAGCTGAG
The DNA here is from genome assembly GCA_034641835.2 of Pinus albicaulis. NCBI lineage: Eukaryota > Viridiplantae > Streptophyta > Pinopsida > Pinales > Pinaceae > Pinus > Pinus albicaulis. The sequence goes on from CM076581.1 coordinate 1,715,708,439, forward strand.
GTGTTGGGGATTTGTTTGGAGATATAGTTTAGGAGGTTTGTTGGTGTTTTGGAGGGAAACAATCTACAGGAGCAGCGAGAACAAGAGATTTCGAAATTGGAAGGGGCCCAAGTTGTGAAGGGTTAAATTTTTAAGGTTGGAATTAGGGGAAACCAATTCTAGGTTTTTCTGGGTTTTGGGCAAGGATCATATTCCCAAATTCCTATAATTTTTTGGGCAGTTTTGGGGGGGTAAATCAAAGGACGAAGTTTGGCAGCAGTGCAACTTTGGAGCAACAACGCAGTTTTCTGGAGGATTTAGCTATTGCATCTGTTGGTATTTTCTGTACTCATCACCTAGTCCCTGTAGCTTGCCTTGTGCAAGACTAGGTGCATTTTCTCCAACTCATTTGTACCACAACTCTATTATTAATAAAATCTTGGCCAGTTTTAGGATTTGCATAAATTTTTGGTTATTGTGTTTACGCTCTGAAAATTTTTGTGTTTGTATAATTGCATGTTTTTGTTATCATTGTAAATTTTCCATTTGGAACATTACAGTGGTATCAGAGCATGATTTTGGCCAGTTCTAGGGGAACTAGCGAGATCATGGAGGTTTGGCCATTCATTCATAGTGACTGGTGAATTTATAGGCACTCCGATGACACCGAAAGGGACGAGTAAACAAGGGATCATGGAGGAGTTGATGAGACATAACCCACTGTTTGAGGAGGCAAAACCAACAAGTACCGGAGAGGATGCAAGAAGTGATGGGGACGTTGAGACATAACCAACATAGAAGCCACACAGATGTGAAATTTTCAACTGAAAATCTACAGTTGCAATGGTAGATTTATTTCTCCTACTTATTACTCCAATAATTTATTTATAGAAATCTATCAGTAAACTTCGAAATAAATAATACTACAACATTCACATTTATGTATGTAGAGAAGTAAACAGTAAAGGACACAAGCATAAGAACCAATTGCATGTACACAGTTATTTTTGGACAATTGTCCCTGGAAAAACCCAATGTGGGAAACCGGTGCATCAGATGAGAGTTTTATTATTAATCTTCAGCAAATGAATCTTTACAAGGAATACACTCGCAGATATAATCAGAAAACACTTGAGACAAAATTCTTGACACTTCCTGACAATTTCCTGACACCTGAAACAACCTCTGCATCCCCCTGTGCATGTCTCGCGGTTGTCATTGATAAGCCAACCTGCTCAAAGACCAGGGGCTAACCCAATATTGCATGGGATTTTTGACCTACCAAATTAATATATTTTGGGTCAATAATGCTTTTGATGGTGTCTACTTGTCGAGATGTTTCCGTTGATATAAGGCACGCCATGTAATTCTTCACGATTTGAGAGATATTCATGTGTGAAGTTTGTAACCCCAGTTATTGGGCTAAAACCCCATGGGGTTGGGTCATAATTAATATTTTTTATGCTCCTAAAATCCCTCCCACGTTCACTTGTTGAAGACCCTCTCAACTTAAGCATTCATATAAATTGTGATCTTCATTTCCTCGTTATGCAAGGGATTCGGCCATCTGAAACAGGTCATCGTGGCATTTTCGCTCTAAAGTTTTTTCTACAAAGGTTCATGTAATATTCCTAATTAGTACTGCTAATTGGGATATTTGATTTTTGTATAGTTTTGTCGCCTATAGTTAATTAATAAATAAAAGTGAGAAAAGAGTGGCTAACTCACTTAAATAAAATAAAGTGTTTCCCTAGTAGGAGCAACGTTATAACTTAAAGGGGAGCCTTGGGGGTCCACACTTCGTATGAGAGAGGCCTCACGTAGCCTCTAGAAGATTCTGCGCAGGCCCATGAGGAGCACGTGGGAGAGAGAGGGACCACGTAGGGTTTTGAGGAGGGCCAGCGTTATAAAAGGAGGGAGAGCTATCTCATTTGGGTATTATTGATATTGTTGATGATGTTGAGCTAGACTTCTGTCTACTTGAGCACGCTGGCTGTTTAGTCGGTCTGCAGCACTGTTTAGTGCGACTGAGTGTCTCCGGTCGGAGATCTCACCCTTGGCCCCGGGGACTTCGAGTGCCTGGTCGGGCAAGGTTTTTCTTCAGTCTTTAGCAGGAGATTTGCAGGTGTTTTGTTGGGAGTTTTGCTGAGGAGCTGAGCTTCATTGGGTGACTGCGCAGTCCTTGGAGGGAGGACACAGTTTGAGTTGGAGCTGTTCAGTGGTAGAGATTTCTGCAGGAGATTCAGGCCTATTCCGGTGTGGAGGTTCAGCGTTTATCATTTGGTGAGTTTCCTGAGGAGTTGTGGCCCCATTTCAGTCTATTTCAGTTGGTGTCTCGCTGGTCCTGGAGGGACAGCGTTTTTCTAGGAGGAGGGTTTCTGGGGTGATTTTCGGAGGTGGTCCATTTTTGCTTCGTAAAAATGATCTAGGAATAATTTAAGCTAATTGGCTAAATTATTTTATTACAAGTCACTTGGTCTACAAGATCATATTGTGTCGCACAATTGGGTAATTATTTCAAGGTCTATAACAAACGGGTATTCCCCCTTTGAGGGTTGAATTTTGTAAAATTCTACGTAAAAAATTGTAACAACCCTGGTGAAAAACTCATGTAATAAAGTTAAAATAATAACCACGGTTGATGGGACACGTATTCCAAGTTGAATGTTTGGTAGAACATCCTAATGCGGGTGTTCACATGGTTTATTATGGCTAAGGAAATTGGAAAAGGAAAAGGTTAAGGATTTGGAAGGAAAAAATGGCATATTTGACACATTTATTTATGAAAATAATGGAAAATAGGAGAAAAATGAGATGAAAGGTCACATGCTTCATGTGAGGAGGAAAATGAAAGAAAAATAATGGAAAATGAAGAAAATAGAGGCCTCTTCTATAAAAATTCTTCTGAGGATCAGTCGGTACCCTTTGTTAGTGCATTTTTGGAGCTCTCCAATTATTCTCGTTTCTCTCTCTCTCATACTCTTGGATACGGAGAGTTTTCTTGATCATCCCCATCTTCTCTTTGAAGTAGACAGACTTAGTCTTCCCAGAGCCTTCGTGAGAATGTCTACCACTTGTTCTCCTGTTGGAGTGTACTGCAACTGTACAACTCTCCGTTGGACACAGTCCCTGATGAAGTGACCCCTGATGTCAATGTGCTTTGACCGATAATGAAACATAGGATTTTCAGAGAGCTTGATGCAACTCTTATTATCACATAAAATACTGGTCGCTTCAATTTTCTCCTTTAGTAGGTTCACAAGCAGTTTCCGAAGCCATATGGCCTCACGCGAAGTTGTGCTAGCTGCCATATATTCAGCCTTCGTTCAGCCTTAGCTGCCATATATTAATATTTTTTATGCTCCTAAAATCCCTCCCACGTTCACTTGTTGAAGCCCCTCTCAACTTAATCATTCATATAAATTGTGATCTTCATTTCCTCCTTATGCAAGGGATTCGGCCATCTGAAACAAGGCATCGTGGCATTTTTGCTCTAAATTTTTTTCTACAAAGGTTCAGAAGCTGAATTTTTTATGAGACGAAGCCGAAATCCTGAGGAAGCTGCAGTAAAAATTTTAGATCAAGGTACGCAATAGTTTTGGAGATATGATCTGTGGAAGTCAGGGTTTTTGCAGGCTCCTGAAATTCATCTCAAAGAAGTGACCTTGGTAAAATCGTCATAACTCTCTCTCTGAGTATCGGATTAAAGTTCAATAAAAAGTGGTAGATAGTGTACAGTTTGTAGTTTTCGCTCTATCAATTTCAGATCCAAATGAAGAAACAGTGACACGTGGCATGCCGTACAAGTGCACTCTGCTGAAACAGTCCATAATTAGGGCATTGTGATAAATTGGGTATAACTCTCTCTTGAAGAATCCAAATTGGGTCAGAGCTATGGCATTGGAAAGACGACTCAGAGGACTACTACAGGACCGAAAATCAGATATTGAGGTTCTGAAATAACAGAGATACACCAGATTCAATATCGATCTCCTAGAAGGCAAGAAAAAGCTAGATCATGTGTTGTCAAGGATTGCAAAGGACCAGATTTTCTACAGCAGAAAAGCAAAGCAAGGTGCAGCACAGGGTAGCATGATAAGAGCAGCAACCAAGGTGCATAACATCAGCAAGAAGTTCATCATATGAAGTCTTTAAGTGGGCGGCACTGCATACAATCATTGTAAAGGTATCATTGTACTTAGTAATTGTAAATATATTATTGTACAAATTGTACCAGTGTCTATCTGCCGAGGGTTGAAGAGGCAGTGTTGGGAGGTCTAGGATCATCATTAGGTGGTTGTGTCAAAGTTGGGGTTATATCTTATTCTTCTGCATCATTCTATATCATTGTAAAGTGGACCATTTTCCCTGGTGCGGGAGTCCATTCTTCTTTTATTCTTCTATAGGGTGGTAGGGTGGTGCTAGGGTGAGTTGTAGCTCATTGGGTGTTGGGGCATCCATTCAGTTGACTACTGAAGAATCTCGGGCATTGGAGCATCCATCCAGTGGGAGCTGGAGAAGAATGCTTTTCCAGATTCTAGGAAGTTGGAGCTTTATTTTCAATTGGAGTTGAATATTAAAGAATTATTAGAAAAGCATTAGGTGGTTTTTGTCCCGGAGTGGGTTTCCATCTTAAAAACTGTGTGCATTTGTGTTCCTCTTGTTTGCTGCTATCATTGTACAAACACTGATAATAATTGAAGCTTAACTAATGCTCTAATTGAAAGAAATACTGATTCACCCCCCCCTCTCAGTATTTCCAACAATTGGAATCAGAGCTTGGTTCCTTCAATAGCAGTGTAACAGCTGGAAGGAGGTCATGGAGCATAACAAGAATGGTGTACCTCTATTCAATGAAAATAATTATGCACTTTGGAAAGGAAGAATGGAGGTTTATCTCTTGGCGCAAGGTTACGAAGTATGGGACACTGTTCAAAATGGATTTACATCAACCGCGGATGAACAAGGTAAGAAGAATTTGGTAAATGATGCAAAAGAAAAGAATATGATTATCAGTGGACTTATTGAATCTGCTTATCATAAGGTGTTGGGTTGTAAAACCGCCAAAAATGTATGGGACAAGCTTGAGAATATATATGCAGGTGACTCAAATGTCAAAGAAGCAAAGCTTCAAATCTATAGAGAAAAATTTGAGCAACTTAGAATGAAAGAAGATTGCAACATTGCTGCATACTTCCAATACGTTGATGAAATAACCAATACTCTAGAAGGATTGGGAGAGCCAGTTGACGAGAAGACTATTATACGGAAGATTCTTAGAACGTTACCAGGGAGATTCAACCCAAAGGTATCGGTCTTAGAATACAATGAAAATCTGGACAAACTCAGCAAAGAGGAATTACATGGAGTTCTCATAGCATATGAAATGAGACTTGATGAAGAAGAGGGTACTTCGCATCTAGAAACTGCATTCGTTGCATCTAAGAAAACCAATAAGGATAAACAACCTTCAATTGAAAAGACATGAACCTGCAAGTGTGAAGAAAAGGGAGATGATGAATAAGGTCTTTCAGATGAAGAATATGCTTACTTCACGAGAAAACTACAAATTGGTAAGGGACAATTCAAAGGTAAACTTCCATTGATATGTTTCAGCTGTAATGAGGTTGGGCATTTTGCAGTAAAATGTCCAAACAAAAGTAATGGCAACTCAAAAAGAAAGAAAGGCTTTAAGAAATTCAACAAGCAAGGATCCAAAAGGAACTTTCTCTCTAAAGAAGATAGCTCATTATTCGATGAAGACAATGATAGTGAATAAGCCAATGAGAGAGTATTGTTTATGGCCAAGCACAATAAACCCAAGCACAATAAGCAAGATGTATCAAACAACAAAGAAGAAGGATGAGCCATAGACGAATTTCATGAGGAAGCAATCAAGCTTATAAAAGATCTCAAGGCGGAGAAGATCCACTCCAAAACTCTTGAAGAACAAGTTCAAGGTCTCAAAATTGAAGTTGAAGAACAAAAATGCATTGAAGAGTCACTTCAAAAGAAGTTGGAAGAAAGCAACCAAGAAAGGGAAGAATTAGAAGCCGAAGTAGTCTCGCTGCGTGAGGAAGTGAAAAAAGGAAAAACTATCCAAAACTATGCCAACAGCTCAAGGGCATTGGAAGAACTCATCAACAATCAACAATCTTACAACGACAAAACTGGCATCGGTTACAAAGAAGAAGAAGCAGGACCTTCTACAACAAAATACAATGAACCTATGAGATCTGACATGCATGTAGACTTCATTGGACAAGATTCGCAAGAACAGACTTGGAAGACAATTCCTTGACGAAAATTTCCATCCAGGTACCAACATATTTTTTATGGCTACTGTTATTCATGTGGAGAATTTGGTCATAAAGTTATAGAATGTCGCACATACCCTAGGAACGAATACAATTCCCGGAGATCTGTCAAATATGAACCTCCCAGGACTCTACGAAACATCAATAGATTTGAACATTTAAGAAATAATATTGAATGTTACAAATGTCGAAACTTTGGACACATAGCCAAAGACTGCAGACTTGAAAATCCTCTAGAAGAATCTTCGAAGCCACAGAACTAACGAACATGGAAGAAGAAGAAGAATGATAATTGTGCTCTCGCTTTCAAGGCTCAAAAGAACAAAGATGTGTGGTATGTTGATAGCAGTTGCTCAACGCATATGACTGGAGATAGAAATAAATTTGTATCTCTGAAAGAGAAGAAGGATGGAACCGTGTCCTTTGGAAATGATGGATCTTTAAATGTTATAGGATCAGGTACTGTCACTCTCGGAAGCAAAGATGCTCTAGCCAAGAATGTTCTATTGGTGGAAAACATGAATCACAATCTGCTCAGTGTTGGACAAATGTGTGATCAAGGACACACAATACTATTTAACTCCACGAAATGTGAAATTAGAAAAGGCGTGTATGGTGAAATTGTGGCTACAGCAAGTAGAGCTCCAAACGACATATATGTTCTGGATGAAGCAACTAAAGCATGTCTAATAGCTAAAGAGGATGATACAATAATTGGTAGCAATGATGATCGACTAAGTAAGAATTTTGCTACAAAGGTGCAAAGTGATTTCGAGATGTCTTTACTTGGTGAGCTGACATACTTCTTAGGGCTTCGAATATCTCAGCAAGAGAAAGGAATATTTATATGTCAAGCCAAGTACATCGAGGAAATGCTCAAGAAATTTAAAATGGAAGATTGTAAACCCATCCTTACTCCAATGGTAACAGGTTGCAAATTGAGCATAGACGACTCATCCAAGGATGTGGATCAAAGGTTGTACAGATCTATGATTAGTAGTCTTCTATATGTAACAGCGTCCCAACTAGATGTTATGCAAGCAGTTGGACAAGTAGGAAGATTCCAAGCAGCACCAAAAGAAACACATATTAAATATTCGCCATGTAAATTTTTGTAGATGTTCTATGCTTGGAGCAACTTTACTTTTCTCACAGCGATCATACAAATAGTTAAGTAAAATGCAGATAGAACATATAAGTGGATCTTATAGAAGACAAACCAGAAACAGAAAATTTTGGTGGTGCGTTACGGCGGTCAACAGGATGCTTCAACCAGCAAAGTCTCCTTGGTCAGCCAACCCAGAATGTGTCACAACAGTCCTCCAATCAGCAAACGAGTCAACCCAAGTCAACTCCAAAAAGTCAACGCTGTCCTGAAAAAGTCAACGCAGGACAGCAAGCTAAAAGTCAACGCAGCAGTAGATTGGTCAACCCTTTGACCTCGATTTCTGTGCCAAACAGTACGGCCTTCCAAAATCGAACTTCTCACCAAATTTCAGCCCAATTGGACCATGCGTTGACCAAAGTCAACGCTGGTCAAACTTTCTGCAAAACCCTAACTGCAGAAAATCGTCCTTCAGCTCAGCCGTACAGTTTTGTCCTTCTTCTCCTTCACACGTGTGGGCTGAACTCGTCCTCCAAGGAGCTCGTACTATCTCAGATGAGAGAAGAAGATGTGAGTTGTGTTGTGATGAAATGCTCTCCAACTTTGCCTGTATTTATATCCATCATTGGGGTGTGTGACACATCTGCTGGGGGTGTGAAACCTTAAGGCCGACTTGCACATATAATTTATTATGAATAATAAATTCAAAATAAATGTTCTGCTCATCAGATTAAGACATATTATATATGGATTTTACACCTCTCCGAAAGAGGAATCCAACAAAAATATTAGCCTCTTAATCTGAGCATCATAACATGGAGTTTGGACCTAGTTGTCCAAATTTAACACGCCAGCATTGGAATATCTTCGCCAAAAGCTTGGGATTCTCCCAAGTTCTCATTAGATTTTCCTTTTTCACAATACAAAGGGGGAGTGGAAGTGTGTACAATGGTTGTGTTTCAGGGGGAGTTACCCTTTGCCATTGATGTCAAAGGGGGAGAGAATGTTGTAGGAAGAGGTGTCATGATCGCAGAGGGAGTACTTGTGTTGCCATCAATGCCAAAGGGGGAGATTATTGATTAGCAGTTGTCATTGATGTCAACCCAAGCAGCACCAAGGGCTAACCCAATATTGCTTGGGATTTTTGACATACCAAATTGATATATTTTGGGTCAATAATGCTTTTGATGGTTTCTACTTGTCAAGATGTTTCCGTTGATATATGGCATGCCATGTAATTCTTCACGGTTTGAGAGATATTCATGTTTGAAGTTTGTAACCCAAGTTATTGGGCTAAAACCCCATGGGGTTGGGGCATGGGTCATTGAAAAGTCATAATTAATATTTTTTATGCTCCTAAAATCCCTCCCACGTTCACTTGTTGAAGCCCCTCTCAACTTAAGCATTCATATAAATTGTGATCTTCATTTCCTCCTTGTGCAAGGGATTCGGCCATCTGAAACAGGTCATCGTGGCATTTTCGCTCTAACATTTTTTCTACAAAGGTTCAGAAGCTGAAATGTTTATGAGATGAAGCCGAAATCCTGAGGAAGCTTCAGTAAAAATTCAGATAAATGTGCGCAATAGTTTTGGAGATATGATTTGTGGAAGTCAGGGTTTTTGCAGGGTCTTGAAATTCATCTCAAAGAAGTGACCTTGGTAAAATCGTCATAACTCTCTCTCTGAGTATCGGATTGGAATTCCGTAAAAAGTGGCAGATAGTGCACAGTCTTTAGTTTTCGCTCTATCAATTTCAGAGCCAAATGAAGAAACAGTGACACGTGGCACGCCATACAAGTGCGCTCTGCTGAAACAGTCCATAATTAGGGCATTGTGAGAAATTGGGTATAACTCTCTCTTGAAGAATCCAAATTGGGTCAGACCTATGGCATTGGAAAGACGACTCAGAGGACTACTACAGGACCGAAAATCAGATATTAAGGATCTGAAATAACAGAGATACACCAGATTCAATATCGAGCTCCTAGAAGGCAAGAAAAAGCTAGATCATGTGTTGTCAAGGATTGCAAAGGACCAGACTTTCTACGGCAGAAAAGCAAAGCAAGGTGCAGCAGAGGGTAGCATGATAAGAGCAGCAACCAAGGTGCATAACAGCAGCAAGAAGTTCATCATATGAAGTCTTCAAGTGGGCAGCACTGCATACAATCATTGTAAAGCTATCATTGTACTTAGTCATTGTAAATACATTATTGTACAAGTTTTACTAGTGTCTATCTACCAAGGGTTGAAGAGGCAGTGTTGGGAGGTCTAGGATCATCATTAGGTGGTTGTGTCAAAGTTGGGGTTATGGTCTAGTATATCTTCTTCTTCTACATCATTCTATATCATTGTAAAGTGGACCATTTTCCCCGGTACAGGAGTCCATTCTTCTTTTATTCTTCTATAGGGTGGTAGGGTGGTGCTAGGGTGAGTTGTAGCTCATTGGGTGTTGGGGCATCCGTTCAGTTGACTACTAAAGAATCTCGGGCGTTGGAGCATCCATCCAGTGGGAGCTGGAGAAGAATGCTTTTCTAGATTCTAGGAAGTTGGAGCTTTATTTTCAATTGGAGTTGAAAAGAATTATTAGAAAAGCATTAGGTAGTTTTTGTCCCGGAGTGGGTTTCCACCTTAAAAATTGTGTGCATTTGTGTTCCCCTTGTTTGTTTCTATCATTGTACAAACACTGATAATAATTGAAGATTAACTAATGCTCTAATTGAAAGAAATACTGATTCACCCCCCCTCTCAGTATTTCCAACAATTGGTTTCAGAGCTTGGTTCCTTCAATAGCAATTTAACAGCTGGAAGGAGGTCATGGAGCATACCAAGAATGGTGTACCTCTATTCAATGAAAATAATTATGCACTCTGGAAAGGAAGAATGGAGGTCTATCTCTTGGCGCAAGGTTACGAAGTATGGGACACTTTTCAAAATGGATTTACATCAACCGCGGATGAACAAGGTAAGAAGAATTTGGTAAATGATGCAAAAGAAAAGAATATGATTATCAGTGGACTTATTGAATCTGCTTATCATAAGGTGTTGGGTTGTAAAACCGCCAAAAATGTATGGGACAAGTTTGAGAATATATATGCAGGTGACTCAAATGTCAAAGAAGTAAAGCTTCAAATCTATAGAGCAAAATTTGAGCAACTCAGAATGAAAGAAGATTGCAACATTGCTGCATACTTTCAATACGTTGATGAAATAACCAATACTCTGGAAGGATTGGGAGAGCCATTTGACGAGAAGACTATTATATGGAAGATTCTTAGAACGTTACCAGGGAGATTCAACCCAAAGGTATCGGTCTTAGAATACAATGAAAATCTGGACAAACTCAGCAAAGAGGAATTACATGGAGTTCTCATAGCATATGAAATGAGACTTGATGAAGAAGAGGGTACTTCGCATCTAGAAACTGCGTTCGTTGCATCTAAGAAAACTAATAAGGATAAACAACCTTCAATTGAAAAGACATGCACCTGCAAGTGTGAAGAAAAGGGAGATGATGAAGAAGGTCTTTCAAATGAAGAATATGCTTACTTCACGAGAAAACTACAAATTGGTAAGGGACAATTCAAAGGTAAACTTCCATTGATATGTTTCAGCTGTAATGAGGTTGGGCATTTTGCAACAAAATGTCCAAGCAAAAGTAATGGCAACTCAAAAGAAAGAAAGGCTTTAAGAAATTCAACAAGCAAGGATCCAAAAGGAACTTTCTCTGTAAAGAAGATGGCTCATCATCCGATGAGGACAATGATAGTGAAGAAGAAGCCAATGAGAGAGTATTGTTTATGGCCAAGCACAATAAACCCAAGTACAATAAGCAAGATGTATCAAACAACGAAGAAGAAGGATGGACCATAGACGAATTTTATGAGGACGCAATCAAGCTTATAAAAGATCTCAAGGCGGAGAAGATCTGTTCCAAAACTCTTGAAGAACAAGTTCAAGGTCTCAAAATTGAAGTTGAAGAACAAAAATGCATTGAAGAGTCACTTCAAAAGAAGTTGGAAGAAAGCAACCAAGAAAGGGAAGAATTAGAAGCCGAAGTATTCTCACTGCATGAGGAAGTGAAGAAAGGAAAAACTATCCAAAACTATGCCAATAGCTCAAGGGCATTGGAAGAACTCATCAACAATCAACGATCTTACAACGACAAAACTGGCATCGGTTACAAAGAAGAAGAAGCAGGACCTTCTACAACAAAATACAATGAACCTATGAGATCTAACATGCATGTAGACTTCATTGGACAAGATTCGCAAGAACAACCTTGGAAGAAAATTCCTCGACGAAAATTTCCATCCAGGTACCAACATATTTTTTATGGCTACTGTTATTCATGTGGAAAATTTGGTCATAAAGCTATAGAATGTTGCACGTACCCTAGGAACGAATACAATTCCAGGAGATCTGTCAAATATGAACCTCCCAGGGCTCAGCAAAACATCAATATATTTGAACATTTAAGAAATAATATTGAATGTTACAAATGTCGAAACTTTGGACACATAGCCAAAGACTGCAAACTTGAAAATCCTCCAGAAGAATCTTCGAAGCCATAGAATGAACGAACATGGAAGAAGAAGAAGAATGATAATTGTGCTCTCGCTCTCAAGGCTCAAAAGAACAAAGATGTGTGGTATGTTGATATCGGTTGCTCAACGCATATGAATGGAGATAGAAATAAATTTGTATCTCTGAAAGAGAAGAAGGACGGAACCGTGTCCTTTGGAAATGATGGATCTTCAAATGTTATAGGAAAATTTGTATCTCCTCGAAATGAAAGAGAAGGAGGACGGAACCGTGTCCTTTGGAAATGATGGATCTTCAAATGTTATAGGATCAGGTACTGTCACTCTGGGAAGCAAAGATGCTCTAGCCAAGAATGTTCTATTGGTTGAAAACATGAATGTTCTATTGGTTGAAAACATGAATCACAATCTGCTCAGTGTTGGACAAATGTGTGATCAAGGACACACAATACTATTCAACTCCACGAAATGTGAAATCAGGAAAGGGGTGTATGGTGAAATTGTGGCTACAGCAAGTCGGGCTCCAAACGACATATATGTTCCGGATGAAGCAACTAAAGCATGTCTAATAGCTAAAGAGGATGATACAATAATTAGTAGCAATGATGATCGACTAAGTAAGAAGTTTGCTACAAAGGTGCAAAGTGATTTTGAGATGTCTTTACTTGGTGAGCTGACATACTTCTTAGGGCTTCAAATATCTCAGCAAGAGAAAGGAATATTTATATGTCAAGCCAAGTACATCAAGGAAATGCTCAGGAAATTTAAAATGGAAGATTGTAAACCCATCCTTACTCCAATGGTAACAGGTTGCAAATTGAGCATAGACGACTCATCTAAGGATGTGGATCAAAGGTTGTACAGATCTATGATTAGTAGTCTTCTATATGTAACAGCGTCCCAACTAGATGTTATGCAAGCAGTTGGACAAGTAGCAAGATTCTAAGCAACACTAAAAGAAACACATATTAAATATTCACCAGCATTGGAATATCTTCGCCAAAAGCTTGGGATTCTCCCAAGTTCTCATTAGATTTTCCTTTTTCAGAATACAAAGGGGGCGTGGAAGTGCGTATAGGTCCGCAGGATGGTTGTGTTTCAGGGGGAGTTACCCTTTGCCATTGATGTCAAAGGTGGAGAGAATGTTGTAGGAAGAGGTGTCATGATCGCAAGGGGAGTACTTGTGTTGCCATCAATGCCAAAGGGGGAGATTGTTGATCAGCAGTTGTCATTGATGTCAACCCAAGCAGCACCAGGGGCTAACCCAATATTTCATGGGATTTTTGACCTACCAAATTAATATATTTTGGGTCAATAATGCTTTTGATGGTTTCTACTTGTCGAGATGTTTCCGTTGATATATGGCATGCCATGTAATTCTTCACGGTTTGAGAGATATTCATGTTTGAAATTTGTAACCCAAGTTACTGGGCTAAAACCCCATGGGGTTTGGGCATGGGTCATGGAAAAGTCATAATTAATATTTTTTATGCTCCTAAAATCCCTCCCACGTTCACTTGTTGAAGCCCCTCTCAACTTAAGCATTCATATAAATTGTGATCTTCATTTCCTCGTTATGCAAGGGATTCGGCTATCTGAAACAGGTCATCGTGGCATTTTCGCTCTAACTTTTTTTCTACAAAGGTTCAGAAGCTGAAATTTTATGAGACAAAGCCGAAATCTTGAGGAAGCTTCAGTAAAAATTTCAGATCAAGGTGCGCAATATTTTGGAGATATGATCTGTGGAAGTCAGGGTTTTTGCAGGGTTCTGAAATTCATCTCAAAGAAGTGACCTTGGTAAAATCGCCATAACTCTCTCTCTGAGTATTGGATTGGAATTCCGTAAAAAGTGGCAGATAGTGCACAGTCTGTAGTTTTCGCTCTATCAATTTCAGAGCCAAATGAAGAAACAGTGACACGTGGCACGCCGTACAAGTGCGCTCTGCTGAAACAGTCCATAATTAGGGCATTGTGAGAAATTGGGTATAACTCTCTCTTGAAGAATCCAAATTGGGTCACACCTGTGGCATTGGAAAGACGACTCAGAGGACTAGTACAGGACCAAAAATCAGATATTAAGGATCTGAAATAACAGAGATACACCGGATTCAATATCGAGCTCCTAGAAGGCAAGAAAAAGCTAGATCATGTGTTGTCAAGGATTGCAAAGGACCAGATTTTTTACGGCAGAAAAGCAAAGCAAGGTGCAGCAGAGGGTAGCATGACAAGAGAAGCAACCAAGGTGCATAACAACAGCAAGAAGTTCATGAGATGAGGTCTTCAACTGGACAGCATTGCATACAATCATTGTAAAGGGATCATTGTACTTAGTCATTGTAAATACATTATTGTACAAATTGTACTAGTGTCTATCTGTCAAGGGTTGAAGAGGCAATGTTGGGAGGTCTAGGATCATCATTAGGTGGTTGCGTCAAATTTGGGGTTATGTTCTAGTATATATTTTTCTTCTACATCATTGTATATCATTGTAAAGTGAACCATTTTCCCTGGTACGGGAGTCCATTCTTCTTTATCTTTCTCTATAGGGTGGTAGGGTGGTGCTAGGGTGACTTCTAGCTCATTTGGGTGTCAAAATCTCAAAGCATCCGTTCGCCGAATGGCTCAAAGAGGTCGTTGGAGCATCCATCTAGTGGGAGCTGGAGAAGAATGCTTTTCTAGATTCTAGGAAGTTGGAGCTTTATTTTCAATTGGAGTTGAATATTAAAGAATTATTAAAAAAACATTAGGTGGTTTTTGTCTCGAAGTGGGTTTCCACCTTAAAAACTGTGTGCATTTGTGTTCCTCTTGTTTACTGCTATCATTGTACAAACACTGATAATAATTGAAGATTAACTAATGCTCTAATTGAAAGGAATACTGATTCACCCCCCCCCCTCTCACTATTTCCAACAATTGGTATCGGAGCTTGGTTCCTTCAATAGCAGTTTAACAGCTGGAAGGAGGTCATGGAGCATACCAAGAATGGTGTACCTCTATTCAATGAAAATAATTATGCACTTTGAAAGGAAGACGGGGGCTATCTCTTCGCGCAAGATTACGAAGTATGGGACACTCGTCAAAATGGATTTACATCAACCGCGATGAACAAGGTAAGAAGAATTTGGTAAATGATGCAAAAGAAAAGAATATTATTATCAGTGGACTTATTGAATCTGATTATCATAAGGTGTTGGGTTGTAAAACCGCAAAAAATGTATGGGACAAGCTTGAGAATATATATGCAGGTGACTCAAATGTCAAAGAAGCAAAGCTTCAAATCTATAGAGCAAAATTTGAGCTACTCAGAATGAAAGAAGATTGCAACATTGCTGCATAATTTCAATATGTTGATGAAATAACCAATACTCTGGAAGGATTGGGAGAGCTAGTTGACGAGAATACTATTATATAGAATATTCTTAGAACGTTACCAGGGAGATTCAACCCAAAGGTATCGGTCTTAGAATATAGTGAAAATCTGGACAAACTCAACAAAGAGGAATTAAATGGAGTTCTCATAGCATATGAAATGAGACTTGATGAAGAAGAGGGTACTTCGCATCTAGAAACTGCGTTCGTTGGATCTAAGAAAACTAATAAGGATAAAAAACTTTCAATTGAAAAGACACGCACCTGCAAGTGTGAAGAAAAGGGAGATGATGAATAAGGTCTTTCAGATGAGGAATACGCTTACTTCACGAGAAAACTAAAAATTGGTAAGGGAAAATTCAAAGGTAAAATTCCATTGATATGTTTTAGTTGTAATGAGGTTGGGCATTTGCAAAGTAGTGTCTCCAAACAAAAGTAACATCAACTCAAAAAGAAAGAAAGGCTTTAAGAAATTCAACAAGCAAGGATCCAAAAGGAACTTTCTCTCTAAAGAAGATAGCTCATCAGCCGATGAAGATAATGATAGTGAAGAAGAAGCCAATGAGAGAGTATTGTTTATGGACAAGCACAATAAACCCAAGCACAATAAGCAAGAGGTATCAAACAATGAAGAAGAAGGATGGACCATAGACGAACTTTATGAGGAAGCAATCAAGCTTATAAAATATCTCAAGGCAGAGAAGATCCGTTCCAAAACTCTTGAAGAACAAGTTTAAGGTCTCAAAATTGAAGTTGAAGAAGACAAATGCATTGAAGAGTCACTTCAAAAGAAGTTGGAAGAAAGAAACCAAGAAAGGGAAGAATTAGAAGCCGAAGTAGTCTCGTTGCGTGAGGAAGTGAAGAAAGGAAAAACTATCCAAAACTATGCCAACAGCTCAAGGGCATTGGAAGAACTCATCAACAATCAATGATCTTACAACGACAAACCGGGCATCTAAGTATAAAGAAGAAGCAGGACTTTCACAACAAAATACAATGAACCTATGATCCTGATATTCATGTAGACTTCATTTGACAAGATTCGTAAGAACAACCTTGGAAGGCAATTCCTCGAGGAAAATTTCCATCCAGGAAAAAACATATTTTTTATGGCTATTGTTATTCATGTAGAAAATTTGGTCATAAAGCTGTAGAATGTCGCACGTACCCTAGGAAAAAACATAATTCCAGGAGATCTGTCAAATATGAACCTCTCAGGGCTTAGCGAAACATCAATAGATTTTAACATTTAAAAAATAATATTGAATGTTACAAATGTTGAAACTTTAGACACATATCCAAACACTGTAGACTTGAAAATCCTCTAGAAGAATCTTCGAAGCCATAGAACAAACGAACATGGAAGAAGAAGAAGAATGATAATTGTGCTCTCGCTTTCAAGGCTCAAAAGAACAAATATGTGTGGTATGTTGACAACGGTTGCTCAACGCATATGACTGGATATAGAAGGAAATTTGTATCTCTAAAATAGAAGAAGGATGGAACCATATCCTTTGGAAATGATGGATCTTCAAATGTTATAGGATCAGGTACTGTCACTCTCAGAATGAAAGATGCTCTAGCCAAGAATGTTCTATTGGTTGAAAACATGAATCACAATCTGCTCAGTGTTGGAAAAATGTGTGATCAAGGACACACAATATTATTCAATTCCACGAAATGTGAAATTAGGAAAGGCGTGTATGGTGAAATTGTGGCTACATCAAGTTCAGCTCCAAACGACATATATGTTATGGATGAAGCAACTAAAGCATGTCTAATAGCTAAAGAGGATGATACAATAATTGGTAGCAATGATGATCGACTAAGTAAGAAGTTTGCTACAAAGGTGCAAAGTGATTTTGAGATGTCTATACTGTGAGCCGATATACTTTAGGGCTTCAAATATGTCAGCAAGAGAAAGGAATATTTATATGTCAAGCCAAGTACATCAAGGAAATGCTCAAGTTAAAATGGAAGATTGTAAACCCATCCTTACTCCAATGGTAACAGGTTGCAAATTGAGCATAGACGACTCATATAAGGAAGTGGATCAAAGGTTGTACATATCTATGATTAGTAGTCTTCTATATGTAACAACCTCCCAACCAGATGTTATGCAAGCAGTTGGACAAGTAGAAATATTCCAAGAAGCACCAAAAGAATCACATATTAAATATTCAGTAGCATTGGAATATCTTTGCCAAAAGCTTGGGATTTTCCCAAGTTCTCATAAGATTTTCCTTTTTTAGAATACAAAGGGGGAGTGGAAGTGTGTACAGGTCTGCAGGATGGTTGTGTTTCAGGGGGAGTTACCCTTTGCCATTGATGTCAAAGGGGGAGAGAATGTTGTAGGAAGAGGTGTCATGATTGCAAGGGGAGTACTTGTGTTGCCATCAATGCCAAAGGGGGAGATTGTTGATCAGCGGTTGTCATTGATGTCAACCCAAGCAGCACCAGGGGCTAACCCAATATTGCATGGGATTTTTGACCTACCAAATTAATATATTTTGGGTCAATAATGCTTTTGATGGTGTCTACTTGTCGAGATGTTTCCGTTGATATAAGGCACGCCATGTAATTCTTCACGATTTGAGAGATATTCATGTGTGAAGTTTGTAACCCCAGTTATTGGGCTAAAACCCCATGGGGTTGGGTCATAATTAATATTTTTTATGCTCCTAAAATCCCTCCCACGTTCACTTGTTGAAGACCCTCTCAACTTAAGCATTCATATAAATTGTGATCTTCATTTCCTCGTTATGCAAGGGATTCGGCCATCTGAAACAGGTCATCGTGGCATTTTCGCTCTAAAGTTTTTTCTACAAAGGTTCATGTAATATTCCTAATTAGTACTGCTAATTGGGATATTTGATTTTTGTATAGTTTTGTCGCCTATAGTTAATTAATAAATAAAAGTGAGAAAAGAGTGGCTAACTCACTTAAATAAAATAAAGTGTTTCCCTAGTAGGAGCAACGTTATAACTTAAAGGGGAGCCTTGGGGGTCCACACTTCGTATGAGAGAGGCCTCACGTAGCCTCTAGAAGCTTCTGTGCAGGCCCATGAGGAGCACGTGGGAGAGAGAGGGACCACGTAGGGTTTTGAGGAGGGCCAGCGTTATAAAAGGAGGGAGAGCTATCTCATTTGGGCATTATTGATATTGTTGATGATATTGAGCTAGACTTCTGTCTACTTGAGCACGCTGGCTGTTTAGTCGGTCTGCAGCACTGTTTAGTGCGACTGAGTGTCTCCGGTCGGAGATCTCACCCTTGGCCCCGGGGACTTCGAGTGCCTGCTCGGGCAAGGTTTTTCTTCAGTCTTTAGCAGGAGATTTGCAGGTGTTTTGTTTGGGAGTTTTGCTGAGGAGCTGAGCTTCATTGGGTGACTACGCAGTCCTTGGAGGGAGGACGCAGTTTGAGTTGGAGCTGTTCAATGGTAGAGATTTCTGCAGGAGATTCAGGCCTCTTCCGGTGTGGAGGTTCAGCGTTTATCATTTGGTGAGTTTCCTGAGGAGTTGTGGCCCCATTTCAGTCTATTTCAGTTGGTGTCTGCGCTGGTCCTGGAGGGACAGCGTTTTTCTAGGAGGAGGGTTTCTGGGGTGATTTTCGGAGGTGGTCCATTTTGTATATGGTTTCTGGGTTTTGTTCGGGGTGGTGAGTTCAGGTGATCTGCCGATTTTCAGCTCATTCCGGCAAGGGGATCAGCCCCTAGCTTCAGTTCATTCCAGCAGCAGCAGTTTACGGCAGTTTCTTCCAGCAGCTGGGATGCAGTTTCTTGTAGCAGCCATTTCCTGTTTTTCTGAGAGGGTTCTTCACTTGCCTTGAGCAAGGATAGGTGTATTTATTCTGATTATCCATTGTATCTCATTATATTCTCAGATTAATAAAATGGCTTAGCATTTCCGGCATTTTTATGTGTATTTGCTTTATGTTCTATTTTCGGCATTTCCTATATTGTCGTATGCTTGTATTGCTGTCTATTTCCCGTTGGGGATATTACAGTGGTATCAGAGCATAATTCTGGCTCAGCCTGTGGTCTATGACATTGGGAAAGAGATCATACAGAGGTTTGCTGGAATTTTCGAGAGCAATAGCAGTTGCAGTACCAAAAACGAAATTGGAAAAAGGGCCAAAATATAAAGGGTCAAATTTTGAAGGTTGGAATTAGAAGAAACGTGTTCTGGGTTTTTCTGGGTTTTGGGCAAGGATCACCTTCCCAAATTCCTGGAATTTTCTGAGTAGTTTTCAGTGGGTAAATCGGAGGTCGAAGTTAAGCAACAGTATGGTTTTGCAGCAGCCGTGCAGTTTCTGAGGAGCCTGTAGACACATAGCAGAAAGAGCCGATGGCAGGTGATGAGAGGAGATTTAGAGAGGCTCTCCTCCAACACATGCAGGATGTGTCACAGAGACTCACTGCGCTGGAGGTTAGGCAGCAGGAAACCCCAAGGGGTTTTCAGATTGGTGAGGGATCAGGCACATCCCACCATTTACCGGAGCATGATGCCACTCAGCATATGGCATCACATACACCCACACGTCCTACCATGCCCACTTTTCTGGATGAAGACATAGGGGCAGGAGCACAGCGAGAGCCGGAGCCGGGCCACATGGGTGACTATTTTGCAGAGTACCAGGCATACGGGCAAGAGTTCATGGAGGCTCTCTCGTTCAGAGACTTTGTTCAGCTCCAGCGTGATAGTAGACCTCACAACTTTCACAGAGGGAACAGGCGCTCACATGATGGGGGCTTACAGCGCACAGTGGACAAATTCCATCTACCGACATTTGACGGGTCATCCAGGCGCTCAGAAAAAGCTTGGGTGGGCAAGTTGGATACCTCTTTCCAGCTTGACCGAGTATCGGAGAGGGAAACCATTAAAATGGTTACCTCGCACTTGGAGGATGAGGGAACACAGGGTTGCAGGGAGTCCGAGGTTACACCTAGCGTGACACAGGATTCATCCTCATTGGAGACCTCCTCGGCCGTGTCGGTTGATGTGGTAGTGGAGAAGGTAGAGCCTACCCTAGTAGAGCCATCCATTGAGGTAATGACCGGAGTCGCGTCCGAGTCTTCGGGTGGTAGCAGCACACAGATGGGTGCAGTGTCAAGATGTATCTACCTTCGATGAGGCACTAGCAGGTACAGAGGTATTGGATGATGGTCGCAGACAGCGGTATCATCGGCTTCGGACGGACCTTCGAGTTTTGAGAGAGAAGGCCACGTCAGTACGGGAGACCATTTTGTTGCAGGACCAGGAGCTGGAGGGTATGAGAGCGACTTGTGCCAAGTCAGCGGCCAAGTTGGTTCGCATTGGGGAACAGCTGGATTCCCTGATGGTACAACCAGAGGGCACGTTGGAGCGTCAGATCATTCCCATTCAGGGATGCATGGATGGGACTAGCAGTGTTGTTGGGTCATCTCTTTCCGTTGGAGAGAGAGAGGCAGAGCCACCTAGTCAGATCTCATATGTTGACTTTGATAGCGGTATGAGACGATCAGAGTTGCACAGGGTACAGCTTCCACATGTTGAGGTTGGATGGAGAGAGATTTTGAGTTGGTACTCGGTGGAGCGGGCTATGGAGATAGTGATGGATCCGAGTGTAGCTCAGCAGGATTTTCTATGCATGGGGAATACAGGAACCCCAGATTGGCATTGGGATCCAGGTGGGATCACCTATCGTTTCCTAGGCAGGACGGCTGACTATGTCTTGGAGAGAACAGTTGGCCTAGTAGTAGAGCATGTGCAGTTTCGGTCAGCTCCAGTGGCCAACCAGTTTATGGGCAGACTCCCTAGGTTGTCTTGGAATAACATTCATACACGGAATCACGGGGTGGTCAGCACACCTTGGCAGGAGCTTGTCGGAGGAGGTGGCATTGGCAGGCCACCAGATGGCGCCTTGTATGGGGCCAAGGATTCTTCACCTTTGTGTGGGGCACAGAGGACGCAGCGGAGCCGAGCAGTGGTGGTAACACTACTGACCCATAGGGAGATTCACTTCTCGGACCCCTCGAGGAGGATTTGCAGTGATGATCCATTTGTCGGCGGGTATAGTGATGCGACGGTGGACATGACGATACCAATTGGTGGTAGTCCGATATGTAGAGGCACAGCTCTAGGACATCACATCCATGGATGTGTGGGAGCCTCTAGCAGTGATCAGTGGACTACTAGTGGACATGGAGCTACATGGTGGTGTACCGTAGTGTGTGGGACTGCATTGTGGAGTAGGAGTGCCCTACATCACATTGAGAGCGCACGAGGAGTGACAGATTCCTGGACACAGTCAGGGCACGAGACGGTACAGGGTGGGAGACGGTACAGGGTGGTACAGCAGTAGCATGGGGTATCCAGCAGTATTCAGGGGTATGCCTTAGTGTGCAGTGGCATGTTGAGGAGTACATGGATGACCGGTGGCTTGCGAGGGCGTACGGCGCGACACAGCAGGGTCTTAGAGTATTGCATCCAGGGAGACTCACAGACAGGGACACCGGGCTTACCTTTGGGGGTATTTCACCCAGGATCGATGAGGAGACAGAGGAGCGATACTTGATGGTATTTGTGGGGACTCACACATCCGACACTCTTCTACATCACTCATGGGCACAACTGATTTTGTTGTTGTCCTTTGGCACTTTGGGCATGAGCAGCAAGGTCCGTGAGGCACACCCAAGATATTTGGATGGCCCTCAGCACACTAGGCGAGAGACTTCTCAGCAGTGGCACTGGGTCAGTACGCTAGCTGACAGCCACAGTTTAGGGGATGAGATGATCCTCTGCAGTGGTGGCACATTAGTCATTGCTGAGCCTACGCTTGGGGAGCAGGTCATGAGGGAGACATGCATCATTTTTCCCTCAGGGCATGTTGAGATCATGCATGAGCAAAGGATATTGAGTTCAGCAGAGGTAGCATCCCAGCATGCGTCTGGACTCCAAACATTGTATCGACACTTCATCGAGAGGGTGGATGGCATATTCAATGCAGATGAGGTGGCGGAGGTAGAACAGGAGGGCATTCCTTCTGTATGCCAGGGTGAGGACTCTCTTTCATATGAGTCCATAGGATCAGTTGAGGTTGCTTTTGTGGAGCAAGAGCAGTCATGCAGGTATGATGACAGTAGATTGCCGCCGTATTACAGTGTGCAGGGTGAGCAGTCAGGGGACTGTATAGGAGATACTCTGGGTGATTAGTCACTTGTGACGCTTCAGCTAGAGCAGCACATGATGGAGCCTGAGTCAGCAGAGGAGGATACTATGGACATCAGGCATGACATTTCCTTGGGTGAGGTCCAGATGGGTGCCCACATTGAGCCTATGATGGATATGTGGCTAGCATTGGGGTCATCCTTTGAGGTGGAGCAGTGAGATGCACAGACACCGAGTACCGTGACAGCAGCTACAGATTCATATCCTCTGGAGATGTTGGAGGTAGATGTGATAGTTTGGCAAAGGGAGATGATTACGGGTTGGCGGCAACCTTCCAGGCATGTTCCACATGCAGTTGTTGTTGCTACATCAGATGCTTCCTCCAAGATGGACTGGCGGGAGATCATGAGTTGGTACCCTCTTGATGGTGCGGTATTCTTCGTAGGGAGCACAGTGGAGCAGGGGCCCTTGGACATAGTAGATGTTACAGATCCCAGTCGGCAGGAGGGCACCAGTTGTCGTTACTTCAGGACTCCTTCCCAATTTCAGGAGAGCAAGATCAGCATGGGATTGAGTCATGACGTGGATTGGAGAGAGGTGATGAGTTGGTATGCAGTTGGAGGGGTAGCATATGTAGCTACAGGTACAACGCAGCAGGAGCCCAGGAGCATTGATGCTTATTGGTGGTCTTCACCTCTTAGAGCATTAGTCATAGCCAGAGGCAGTGCACAGTCCGAGCCGTGGGACTTGGGCGATTATTGGCCATGGTGGCGATGGGATCCGGGGGGATTATTGGGTGACTGGTACTGTGAGAGGCCAGTTTGGGATCCTGGCATTGAGATATCCCTTCGTATCAGGGTGATGCAGGAGACAGAGAGGTTTCAGTGGGACCCAGGCACATTTTGCAGTATCGGTGAGGAGCATCAGCTAGAGAGTAGGCTTGTTCAAGCGTTGCTTGAGGACAAGCAATTTTTGCCGGATGAGGATGCCACTTGGGAGAGCGAGCAGATTTTACAGCATCCATCACTTCAGTTGCTTGAGGACAAGCAACATTTTGCCGGGGGGGACTGTAATATTCCTAATTAGCACCGCTAATTGGAATATTAGATTTTTGTATAATTTTGCCGCCTATAGTTAATTAATAAATAAAAGTGAGAAAAGAGGGGTCAACTCACTTAAATAAAATAAAGTGCTTCCCTAGTAGGAGCAACGTTATAACTTAAAGGGGAGCCTTGGGGGTCCACACCACGTATGAGAGGAGGCTCACGTAGCCACTAGAAGCTTCTGCGCAGGCCCATGAGGAGCACGTGGGAGAGAGAGGGACCACGTAGGGTTTTGAGGAGGGCCAGCGTTATAAAAGGAGGGAGAGCTATCTCATTTGGGTATTATTGATATTGTTGATGATATTGAGCTAGAATTCTGTCTACTTGAGCACGCTGGCTGTTTAGTCGGTCTGCAGCACTGTTTAGTGCGACTGAGTGTCTCCGGTCGGAGATCTCACCCTTGGCCCCGGGGGACTTCGAGTGCCTGCTCGGGCAAGGTTTTTCTTCAGTATTTAGCAGGAGATTTGCAGGTGTTTTGTTGGGATTTTTGTTGAGGAGATGAGCTTCATTGGGTGACTGCGCAGTCCTTGGAGGGAGGACGCAGTTTGAGTTGGAGCTGTTCAGTGGTAGAGATTTCTGCAGGAGATTCAGGCCTATTCCGGTGTGGAGGTTCAGCGTTTATCATTTGGTGAGTTTCCTAAGGAGTTGTGGTCCCATTTCAGTCTATTTCAGTTGGTGTCTGCGCTGGTCCTGGAGGGACAGCGTTTTTCTAGGAGGAGGGTTTCTGGGGGTGATTTTCAGAGGTGGTCCGTTTGGTATATGGTTTCTGGGTTTTGTCCGGGGTGGTGAGTTCAGGTGGTCTGCCGATTTTCAGCTCATTCCGGCAAGGGGATCAGCCCCGCGTATAATTGTATCCCACAAGCACAGCTTACTTTTGCTTGGTCTGACGCTCGTAGCGCCCATTTCGTTTTTCTGAGAGGGTTCTTCACTTGCCTTGAGCAAGGATAGGTGCATTTATTCTGATTATCCATTGTATCTCATTATATTCTCAGATTAATAAAATGGCTTAGCATTTCCGACATTTTTATGTGTATTTGCTTTGTGTTCTATTTCCGGCACTTTCTATATTGTCGTATGCTTGTATTGCTGTCTATTTCCCATTCGGGATATTATAGTTCAGAAGCTGAAATTTTTATGAGACGAAGCCGAAATCTTGAGGAAGCTTCAGTAAAAATTTCAGATCAAGGTGCGCAATATTTTGGAGATATGATCTGTGGAAGTCAGGGTTTTTGCAGGCTCTTGAAATTCATCTCAAAGAAGTGACCTTGGTAAAATCGTCATAACTCTCTCTCTAAGTATCGGATTGGAATTCCGTAAAAATGGCAGATAGTGCACAGTCTGTAGTTTTCGCTCTATCAATTTCAGAGCCAAATGAAGAAACAGTGACACGTGGCACACCGTATAAGTGCGCTCTGCTGAAACAGTCCATAATTAGAGCACTGTGAGAAATTGGGTATAACTCTCTCTTGAAGAATCCAAATTGGGTCAGACCTGTGGCATTGGAAAGATGACTCAGAGGAATAGTACAGGACCGAAAATCAGATATTAAGGATCTAAAATAACAGAGATACACTAGATTCAATATCGAGCTCCTAGAAGGCAAAAGAAATCTAGATCATGTGTTGTCAAGGATTGCAAAGGACCAGACTTTCTATGGCAGAAAAGCAAAGCAAGGTGCAGCAGAGGGTAGCATGATAAGAGCAGCAACCAAGGTGCATAACAGCAACAAGAATTTCATCATATGAAGTTTTCAAATGGGAGGCACTGCATACAATCATTGTACTTAGTCATTGTAAATACATTATTGTACAAATTGTACTAGTGTCTATCTGTCGAGGGTTGAAGAGGCAGTGTTGAGAGGTCTAGGATCATCATTAGGTGGTTGTGTCAAAGTTGGGGTTATATCTTCTTCTTCTGCATCATTCTATATCATTGTAAAGTGGACCATTTTCCTTGGTACAGGAGTCCATTCTTCTTTTATTCTTCTATAGGGTGGTAGGGTGGTGCTAGGGTGAGTTGTAGCTCATTCGGGGTTGGGGCATCCGTTCAGTTGACTACTGAAGAATCTCGGGCGTTGGAGCGTCCATCTAGTGGGAGCTGGAGAAGAATGCTTTTCTAGATTCTAGGAAGTTGGAGCTTTATTTTCAATTGGAGTTGAATATTAAAGAATTATTAGAAAAGCATTAGGTGGTTTTGTCCTGGAGTGGGTTTCCACCTTAAAAAATGTGTGCATTTGTGTTCCTCTTGTTTGCTGCTATCATTGTACAAACACTGATAATAATTGATGCTTAACTAATGCTCTAATTGAAAGAAATACTAATTCACCCCCCCTCTCAGTATTTCCAACAGATCCTTCATGTCCAATTCCGTAGCCAAATTCTCCTTACAGTCTTTGATGTGCCTTGATGATCCTGTCAGAAATAGATCATCCACATATAAAACCAGTATCAGGAGTTCACGCCCTACCCTTAGATAATAGAGATTGGGATCTGCGTCACTCTTGACGAATCCCATCTTCTGCAAGTAGCTGTCAATTCGACAATACCAGGCTCTAGGAGCTTTCTTTAGTCCATACAAGACCTTCTTAAGGCTGCACACATGAGTCTTCTGATCATGCGTCTTGAAGCCTTCTGGTTGTTCAATAAACACCTCTTATTCTTGACGTCCATCTAGTGAATCTCCCATCCCATCTGCGCAGCAAGGGATATTAGGGATCTAATAGAGGTATATCTGGCTACTGGGGCGAACGTTTCTTCATAATATATCCCTTCCTTCTAAGCATACCCCTTAGCCACAAACCTGGCTTTAAATTTCTCAATGCTGCCATCTACAACATAATTGACCTTGTAGATCCATCTTGATCCTACAACTGATCTCTCCCGAGGTCTGGGGACCACATCCCAGACATCATTCGTCATGATGGAGCTGTACTCTATTGATTTATGGTAGCATCGGATGTGATCTAACCTTGTAACTTTGTATATAGGCTAGGACACATGTATTCCATAAAACCCAGAAATGGTTTTGCAAAATTCCATTTGCAGAAGGTTTAATTAAATTAATTAATCGTTTTTTAACGTTTTCCTAAATCTAAACTTAGGGAAACTCATTAATTAAAGAGTATTAATTAAACTAAGTGTGAATATTCTAAATAAAGTCATGGATCACCTCCAAGTTAATCTTAGCCCTTGATTATGTTTTAATCTTGGCCATTGAAGGGTCACCGGAAGAATATAAGGAGGGTGAGGGGCCTATGGAAAATACATTGAGCACATTAAGCATTTGGCATTTTCGAGTTTGTGTGAGGAGACACAACTTTTGGTCAGAATTGAATCACTAGGGCAGGGTTTGCTAAGTTATTTTGATTCAGTGATCAGATTCTGAGAGGGGACGCAGAGACTGGTCAGGAGGACTAGGAGTGCATTTCAGAGAGAGGCAGCAATGACGCGGAGAGAGGCAGAGCAGTTTTCTGAAGGGGTGACGTAGTCCCTACAGGAAATCACGCAAAAGTGACGAAGTACCTTCCAGAGTCAGTCCGGAGATAGATAGAGGCTGGGGTTTCTGAGCCAGGAGGGCCAAAATCTAGTCTCAGATTAGCTTGATCAGTTGCAGAGAGAGGTGACAATTTCTCAGGCTTGCCCACACAGGCTTACGTAGTTCCAGCCTAAGCACTCACGCAGAGGTAGAGATGGGCTTCAACAGCGCGTTGTTTAGATCAGTCGGGGACTTGTAGAGTGAGGTATATCTCAAAATTACATTTTCTGTCTAGATTTCTCTGAAGGGTGAGCCAGATATTGGAACCCTAGTTGTACTCGAGATTATGTTGCTTAATAATATAAAACCCTCAGATCTGCTGCACTAGTTTTCCCAAGTTGGGTTTTTCCAGGGACTTAGTCCAAAAATAACTATGTCAAATGTGGTTGTTTTTCATTACATTTTGTTCAGTTTGTTTCAGCACTTAGTTTTATTTCGCAGCATTATTTGTGTAGACTGCTTCAGTAATTACTTCGGTATTTCAATTTAATGAAATAATTATGAAAAATAATAGGAGAGGTAATTCATATTTGTTGCATTAGGAATCCAAATTTAGGATTTATCACATGGAATCAAAGCTTATTCAAGCTAAATTGCAGGAGAAACAACAGTGAACCAGCAGATCAACGCAGGAGAGACTCGGATCTGCGTAAGCAACAATAGACCCTTCCAGAGATTACGCTGTCCATGCCAAGAGGGCAATCCAGCGCAGAAAAAGGCTCCCTTTGAGAGAGCTGACAGGGGGGTAAGCATTTTTTCAATTGCAGAAAAGGCAGCATACCAGACCTGCGTAGCTGAAGGAGGCAATTACTGCACAGAAGTAAGCGCTGGTGCATAAAGTGCCAGAAAATTTCTGAAAAACACAGATTGGGGATTTCTTGATCTCAGAGAGTTTTCTTACTCAAAGAAACTCAGTTTCTCCCATGCAGCAGCAGAAGCAGTGACTTACACCACAAGGAGTGGGTAATTCTAGTTGAGCAGAGGGTTAGAGAAAGAAATCGACAGTTGAGGAGATGGACAGAAACGGACTGCATGACCAAGATAGATTGGAGGGTGCCTCCAACTATGTTATTTGGAAATCAAGGATTGAGTTTCTCCTTGATGAGCATGATCTGAAAGTCCTCATAGACAGCGCAATTGTAGAACCTCTTGATGCAGCACCCCTGAGACAATTCAAGAAGAATATGGCAAGAGCCAAGTGATTCATCTTAGATAGTGTGAAGGATCATATCGTACCTCACATAGCAGCTAAGAACACTGCTAGAGAGATGTGGGTAGGGCTAGAAAAGCTATACCAAGGATATTTCGAGCAGCAGAAGATGTATTTGGAGGAGAAGATGCGTAATACCAGGATGAAGAAGGGAGTACATTTTGACTCCTTCCTGTCCCGTATTCAGGATACTCGAGACCAGCTGTCAGCGGTGGGGGCTGCTCCTAGAGACTTGAAGCTAGTAAGGCTCACTCTGAACTCTGTTCCAGAAGACTATCAAGTCTTTGTCCGAAGAATTTTGGGCAGAGAAAGGCTTCCAGGATGGGAAGAAATGTGGGCAGCCTTAAAGCAAGAAGAGCTGAGGAGAGACCTCCTCAAGGTCCATTTGGAAGATGGCAGCAGTGGGTTGAAGGTCAAGAAGGATGAAGAAGATAACACTGCCCTTGCATCAAAGGGGCAACAGAAGCAGAAGAAGAAAGATTTGTCTAAGATCAAGTGCTTCCGGTGTGGGGAAATGGGACATTATGTCACACAGTGTCCTCTTAAGAAAAAGGATAAAGAGGAGAGGGAAGATCCTCAAGCAGGAGCTGCCAAGATTGATGCAGAAATAGATTGTTCTATGTTAGCTCATATTCCAAAAGGAGAGAAATGCGCTGACTTGGAGTTGTAGATCTAGAATCTACAAGTGGCAGGATCCTTGAGTATTTCCGAACTCTTGGATCACATGTGAGCTACGACAACCTAAAGACAGTCACAGGATGGACAGTTGCAGAAGAAGATGAGAAGACAATGCAGTAGCTAGCAGTACTAGATCCTGATCAACGCAGAGAGGGAGCAGCAGCATCAGTAGTTGAGCAGCAGCAGCGCAGTGCAGTGTAGTGCTCACACAGTGCAAAAGCTAGCAGCAATCAGTCTTATTTTTTCACTTGTAGATTTTCTTGTCCAATTTCGGATGTTTTTTTGTTGCAACTAGCAACAATGTAGCAGTGCAACAATAGCCGTAAGATGAGCAACAACAACAGATGAGCAGTAGCAGTGCAGTGCAGAGTAGTGCTCACGCAGTGTAGAGCAGTGCTCACACGGTGCAGCAGCAGGGTTGCAGAATTCAGAGGGAGTTGTAGTACAGTGGCAGTTGGCAGTTGTATGCAGAGTCAGCAGCAGTACATATGCAGCATTATTTCATTTGTGCAGTGTTTGTGAGTAGCATCAATAGCACAACAGTAGATGTTCCAGAAGTCAAAGCAACACATTGAGTTGTCTTGCTAGAGCACTTTCCTCACTAAGAGGGAGTGTTGATTTATGGTAGCATTGGATGTGCTCTAGCCTTGTAACTTTGTATATAGGCTAGGACACATGTATTCCATAAATCCTAGAAATGGTTTTGGAAAATTCCACTTAGAGAAGGTTTAATTAAATTAATTAATCATTTTTTAATATTTTTCTAGGTCTAAAATTAGGGAAACTGATTAATTAAAGGGTATTAATTAAACTAAGTGTGAATCTTCTAGATAAAGTCATGGATCACCTCCAAGTTAATCTTAGCCCTTGATTATGTTTTAATCTTGACGTTGAAGGGTCAACAAAAGAATATAAGGAGGGTGAGGGGCCTATGGAAAATACATTGAGCACATTGAGCATTTGGCATTTTCGAGTTTGTGTGAGGAGACACAGCTTTTGGTCAGAATTGAATCACTAGGGTAGGGTTTGCTAAGTGATTTTGATTTAGTGATCAGATTCAGAGAGGGGCAGAAGGAGAGACTGGTCAGGAGGACCAGGAGTGCATTTCAGAGAGAGGCAGTAGTGATGCCGAGAGAGGCAACGCAGTTTTCTGAAGGGTTGATGCAGTCCATGCAGGGTGTTGGCCTGTGACCGCACACAAAGTGGAGAAGGAGAAAGGAGGGGAAATCCTAACTGTCACAGAGCTTAAATGAATCTATCTGCCCTTTAATTCAGTTGAAAGAAGAAAGTGTCATTGATTAAGTGTGATGGTGAGCAAAATCCATACTACCCTCATTCATTCCATCTACCCCCTTCCTACACTTCATTTGTCCTAATCTGAACTCCAACGCTCTAAATACCATTTATCCCTTTTCATTTTTATTTTCTCTAAGTCATTCCCTATTTATTTCATGACTGCATAGTCAAATTGCTTTTCTCATCGGCCAAATCCCAAAATCCTTTAATTGTCGTCTCCTACAAACCTTTCGAAATGTGATATGCGATGATGTGGGACCCATTCACCCACCACACTTCCTTTTATTTCATTTCCCTTAAAAATCATTAAACCTTACCTTTCCGCCTTTCCGCTTCATCTTTCTATTTTACCTTTTTCATCATCATATCATTGTTTTCACTTACCACCCGCCTTCCCGATTCCTCGATTGCGATTAAAGTGGGGCCATTTCTCCCTGACACGTCACCCTGTCCCCCACCATCCATCACACATCGCTAAATATAAACTTTGCAGATCGGCAATTATAACTTTTCGCGCTTCGCACAGTTTGTAACTTACCTTTTTAGCGCCCGCAAACTATTTTGTTTAAATTGCGACACCTCCATCTGCCATGTCACCTTCCCCACACTTTGCACATCACACTATTTACCGTTTACCTTTCGCTACGCGCACATAAACTTTGCGATATGTGATTTGTGGGCGCGGTCCCACCTCCATCTGCCACGTCACTCCCGCCCATCGCATATCGCTCCCTGCAAGATTTAACCTTTACCTCCCATTGTGCCCATGTAAACTTGCGATCTGTGATTTGCGGGCGCAGGTCCCACTGCCTTGCCACGTCATCAATAGCCCTCCTGTGGCATGTATTTCGCCCATTTCAGTGATAATAAGTCCCGTTAAATCCATTTCTACTTCCGCCATTCATGCCCCCTCTAAAATCTGGTTCTGGTTTGCAATTTAAAACACAACATGGGATTTTGGGTGAAACTTGTAGTATGGTTTATTCAATTTGCATAGGATAACCTCCGCTAAGGAGTTCAGCACGCACAACACAATTGGCTATTCCACAACGGGAAGTGAAAATCATGAGAATTAAAATAGTTGAGGTTTTCAAATAGCAGGTGGAATGATATGATGAAGGTCGGACCGGTCACCTGTTCTTAGCCACTTCTCGCCACTCCTTTGAAGATTCTAGAATCAGGCCTCCCTGGCCAACTGTTTTGTTTTTTTTACTGATTAGATAGTGATGTTTTGCTGGTAAATCCTGATTTTACCCAATTTTGTTTTGATTTTTCTGTTGCAGGAGTGATTGCTTGATGCACACTCTGATAGTTTGTTAGGATATTTTGGTTTCACCTGTGGGTCGATCATGACAGAATATTCGATTGTAAACCCTCAAGGAGAACTCTATATGTACTGAGTTCTAAGATGAAAGAAAGGTTCTGGAATTTTGAAGAATTTTGTTGTAGTTTTGTATGATTGTGCTCCCTGTGCTTTGAGATACATATTTGGGAGAGCTGTTTAAACTTAATATGATACAAAGATGTTATTTGGATTCCAGATGGAGCAATGAGTAGTATGTATATGTTTCCTTATGTTATCAGTAATCTCCTTTTTATGTATAATCATCTTTCATGCTATGTTGCTTTGATGGTTCGTGTAATGTAGCTACCGGTAGTCTGCAATTTTATTCATGAATTATAACGCTCATGTATTAACCTTGCTGCACTCCCTTAATTCGCGCTTCACGAACCTTTATTGTTGTCCACATCTCATTCATTTCCGTTTCCTCTAAGTTCACAGGGGACAGATTCTTAATCCTCTTAAGCTTGTCTCTTGTGGGTTCCTTATTCGTTCTTTCTCACGCCTCTGCATATTTTTAAAGTTTATGCTCATTGTTTTATGCTTGGCCCATTTAAAATCCATCAAGCCTCGCAGCCTCCTGAGCCCTCTCACAGTTTGGGGAATTCACATGAATCAGGCTCAAATAGTCTTTTCCATTCTTCAACCACCTAAACCATTATTCTCTTGACCCATATTATGTCAGAAGGCATTTATACAATTGTCCACACTTAACCTTTGCTTTTAAGATGTCCTAGGCACTGGTCTTTTGCAACTCAGGGTTGTCTCTAGGAGCTACAACAACTTTTTGTCGCCGTTGCCAGGGATAGGAATGAAGAAATCTTTTCCCTGGGATACGACATTATCTTCACCCTTCAATTAGGTGATCACGAAGGGTTGAGAGTTACATAGCCCTCACCTTGGCAACTCCACTATTATCAAAGTTTAAATCAGTTGTAATCCTGGCTTACACTAGGCCTCATGCCCGATCAAATACTTCTCAGTAGAGAACCCCTTCTGTATCTGATCCTGAAAAGGTTATATTTAAGAGAATCTGGAGGGAGAAGCAGCCCATCCAGGTTGACCTACCCTCATTTTCTCTAGAAGATTCGCCTTCCTCTTCTCAGAAAGCTGATATCTATGGTCATGGCTCCACAACCTGTGTACTTGAGTATCCTCCAGAAACCTCTACTTTAGCCAGTTCAGACCTAAAAGACGAATCCGAATCCACTGATACTTCTTTGCCTCCCTTGCACCCTACTCCAGAGGCTGAAGAAGTCAAAGAAGTTACAACACTCCAAAGCTCTTCACAGATAAATATCTCAACCTCTACTCAACATATACACGTTGTACCATAGCCAAATCATCCTCATAACTTACCACCACCGCCCCCCATGGTTGTACTTGGTTTCCTCCTCAACAAATATGCTCCATTGGCTTTACCTCAAGATTATCTAAAGCTCTTGCCTCGATTCACTGGGGAAGATAGTACTTCTGCACAGAAATATATTGAAAACTTTCGTCCCTTTCCTGAGAATGTGAATGTGGAGCACCTAGATGTGGTGTTGAGGATTTTCGTCCAATCCTTGGATGGAGAGGCTCGAAAGTGGTTCAAAACTCTCGCTGATAACACAGTCACCACTTGGGAAGAAATGGAGAATTTCTTCACACCAAAATGGGAAGAAAAGAGGGACCATGGATATGTTCTGACAGAGTTCAATGCTCTTAAAAAGAGACACAATGAGGATGTAACAAAATTCATAAGAGGTTC
This sequence comes from Pinus albicaulis, assembly GCA_034641835.2. Classification (NCBI taxonomy): domain Eukaryota; kingdom Viridiplantae; phylum Streptophyta; class Pinopsida; order Pinales; family Pinaceae; genus Pinus; species Pinus albicaulis. The sequence continues at coordinate 1,715,741,808 of CM076581.1, forward strand.
AATAAGCTCTATAATAATCTCCCTGCTGAAATAAAGCCTCCTCAAGCAGCTTCTAAGGTGGTTTTTGCAGGAGCTTTTGAATCGGAGTTTGGGTTCACCCTGAGAGAAAGAAAATCCGCATCTCTGGATTAGATCTAGACTAAAGCATTGGAGGTAGAAGCAAACTTTGCTTCTACTGGTAATTCAAAGGGAAGACAGAGCATGAAGCCAGAAGGAGGAGGAGGCTTCTACTTCTAATCAGGAGAGGGAATCACAGGAGTATAGAATTGAAGAAATTAATAAGCTGATCAAGAACCTCTCAAATAAGCTGGTGAAGCTTGAATTGGAGGCCAAGAATTCCCCTCCTTGCCCTAACCAAATGATTCCCAACCGTGGGTTTAATCCCCCAATATTGGAAGCCCCCTCTACAGTGGTTGCAGAAGGAAAGGAAGGAGTAGCAAGATCACATCCAACCTCCTCTATACCTGGAAGGGGAAATGGAAGGACAGATTGAGGAAGTCACAGACAGCCAAGAAGATCAATTCCTCGCTTACTCGGAGGACGAAGAAGGTGAACTCACCCTGCAAGAAGAGCTAGAAGAGAAGGAAGTCCCCTAGAGGATCGAAATATTGATAATTACTGTAGGCAGTTTGTGGATTTCATGCAAGCTCAGCTCCACAAGAAGTATGACCTCGGGTCCTCTAGGAAGAGAACCCGAGTGCAAGAACAAAACGAAGAGTCAATAACAAGAGAACAGACACCTTCTAGTTTTGCTAGCAAGGGGAAAAAGCCTTTAGAAGAGTCTGCCTATCATAAAGCGGTTGCGTCCACTTCCACAAAGCAAGGCTCTGATCCTCTCGCAAATGAGAAGTCATCATTTGTAGCCTTGAACCTGCCTGACCACCCTAAAGAGTAGTCCAAAGAAGTCATTGCAGAAAAATCTCCCATGACCTTTAACCTCCAAAAAGAACTAGAGAAGGTCTAGATCCTAGTTCCCCTAATCGAGCTCCTAAAGCAACCTTCATACAAGGCCCAAGTGTCCTAATTCATGCTGCCACATGGCGTAGGCCCTCTCCCCGACAGCCTCAATCTCCAAGAAGAAAAACCCAACGTAGTTTTTGGACCTCATGTAGAAGAGATGGACTCAACCACTCCCCCATTCTATGTGACTCTAGTTATATATGACCTATTATTGCACAACTGAATGCTAGATTCCGGGGCTTACATAATCTATTGCCATTGTATCTCATGGAGCAGTTGGGGTTGCAGATTACCAGGCCTTATAAAGACTTGTATTCTTTTGATTCCAAGAGAGTGAAATGTTTGGGCATGATAAAAGATCTGGTAGTAAACTTAGCCCAGATTCCGGCCAAAAGCATGGTAATGGACATTGTGGTAGCTAATATCCCAGCTTGGTTTGGAATGTTGCTGTCCAAATCCTGGGGATCTAAGATTGGAGGATCTATAAAACTTGACCTCACCTATGCCACTATTCCAGTATTCAGTGGGGAGGAAAGAAGATTATACCGTGAATCTAGATTCGTGAAGATGGTCACCAAAGCCAATGGTTCCACAAATTCTCTGGTATATGGTAAGGAGGGCGAATTCTCTTGTCTCATGCTCGAGAATGACGAAAATTTCCTGCAAGAAACAAGGATCTGCCCTCTAATACAGAAGAATCCTATGAGCAGAGAGGAAAACAAGATATGGACCTTGTAGTTTGATGGAACTTACTCACGAGAAGGAAACAGGGCTGGGGTACTCTTGATATCAACAGAAGGATGCTTGGTTCTCCTCTCCTTTAAAGCTGGAATTTGAAGCCACAAATAATGTGGTTGAATATGAAGCCCTGTTGTTGGGGTTGCAGACAGTGCGGAACATGAACATATAGAACCTCAAGGTGTTTGGAGATTCAAAGCTCGTAGTGAGGCAAGTCAGGAGCCAATGCCAAAATAAACACCCGCGGCTCAGAGCTTACAGGAATGAGGTATGGGATTTAGTTGAGAACTTCTTTTCTGATTTTAACATTCAATTCATGCCGAGGGATAAGAAAAGAATGGTAGACTCACTGGCTGTGGCTATTTCCGCCCCCTACAGAATCCTTTGCTCAGATATGAGGTTGGAGTGCGATACCGCCCTCTCATCCCGGAAAACATAAAGCATTGGAAAGTCTTCGAAGATGAAGAGCAGGTCCAACGTTTTATTGGGCGAGTTCTCAAATATGGTGGTCGATTCAGTCACTAAGGAGGACAGTGAAGAGCCAAAAACCAGGTGGGAAGAGACACTGGCTGGACACCGTGTTCTGCAATTAAAAGGAAATGTCATCCCCAGGGGACTCGTGCCATTGGAGAGATTGTTTGACAAGAATGATATCCTAGTAAAACCCAGCAAAATGACCCTCGATGAGCTTGTCAGGGATGTGAATATTGGGATAGAAGAAGATCCGAATGTGATGAAGTTGTCAAAGGGGTTCCTGAAGAATACCAAGGTCAGTATCTCAGTCTGTTTCAATCATATAAAGACGTCTTCGCCTGGTCATACCAGGATCTAAAGACTTTTGCAATGGACATTATACAGCAAAAAAAACCTCTAAAAGAAGATACTAAGCCTCATAAGCAGAACCTGAGACAGATCAACCCCCCTCTTCTCCTAGCTTTCGAGAAGGAAATAAAGAAGTTGTTGCAGGGCAAGATCATTGTCCCTTTAAGATAATTCGAATGGGTGGCGAACCTGGTGCTTGTAAGAAAGAAGAATGGTGAAATCAGACTTTGGGTGGATTTTCGTAATCTGAACAGAGCCTCACTCAAGGATAACTATCCCCTCCCAAAGATGGACCACATCCTGCAAAAGGTGGTGGGATCCTCCCGCATGTCCATGATGGATGGCTTCTTAGATATAATCATGTGGCAGTGCTCCCGAAAGACAAAAAGAAGACGACATTCACCACGCCTTAGGGAACTTCATGTACGCCCGAATGCCCTTTGAACTGATAAATGTTGGTGCCACATTCCAGCGTGCGATGGTCATTGCTTTCATAGGAGAGCAAGATACGTTTGTGGTGCTTTACCTGGACGACATCACCGTCTTTTCAAAGAGTGACGCTGAACACATAGAGCACCTTCGACGAACCTTTGATAAATGACGCAGGTATGGCCTATCTCTGAATCCTCAAAAATCCATGTTTGCCTTGGAGGAAGGAAAGTTACTGGGGCACATAGTAACTAAGGAGGGAGTGAAGATCGACCCTAAGTGGGTAGAGGTGATAAACGACATTCCCCTACCAAGAAACAAAAAGGAAGTATAGGTGTTCTTGGGAAGAATAAATTTCCTTAGAAGGTTCATTCTCAACTATGCCGAGATTGTCCGAAACGTCACTGGGATGCTGAAAAAGAACAGTGAAGTTAGATGGACTCCTAAATCCAGGGACTCTTTCAACAGGATCAAACAAGCCTTTGTAGAAGCTCCAGTGCTGGCCGGTCCAGATTATGGGAAGTCGTTAATGATTTTCTCTTTCGCCTCTCCTCACACAATTGCTGCAGTACTTTTACAAAAAAATGCTGAAGGGCATGAACAACCCATTTCGTTCTTCAGCCAAGTCCTGCAAGATGCTGAGCTGAAATATGATATCCTGGAGAAGCAAGCTTATGCTCTGGTCAAATATCTAAAGTCATTCTGGGTGTATGTGTTACAATCTACCATAACCGCCTATGTTCCCACAGCAGTGGTGAAGGATATCTTGGTACAGGGCGACAGTGAAGGAAGAAGGGGCAAGTGGATAGCCATGATTCAGGAGTATGAACTGGAGATAATGCCTACCAAGCTCATTAAAGGCCAAGGGCTGGCCTAAATCCTGTTTGAATCCAACTGTCAAGCTCTGGGGATAAATCTGTCTATGACAGGAGGAGAGGCACAGGAGAACACAGGTGCACATAAAGGCATAGAATCTTCCACTCAAAAAACACATGTGAAGTACCTTCTCTCCTCATGGTATACATATATAGTGGAATATCTTTTAACACTGAGATGTCCTCTTAACTATGATAAGGCCAAGTACCGCACCTTGAGGTTGAGGTCTCAAAAGTACATCGTGGCAAATGAGCGACTGTATTGGAAGGACCCGATGGGGATCCTACTATTGTGTTTAACAGAGCAGGAAATTGACACCAAGTGATCACCGAATTCCACGAAGGGATATGTGGCAAACATTATAGCTGGCGATCCATCGCACACAAGATCCTGAGGGCAGGCTTTTTCTGGCCTAAGGTGATATACATGCTCGTGTTTGGGCCTGCGAGAAGTGCCAGACGTTCGCTGAAAAGCAAAGGTATGCACTTCTCCAATTGATCCTGGTACATGTTGAGGAACCTTTCAAACAGTGGGGAATTGACTTCAAAGGAGAGATTCACCCAGCCTCTAGCAATCACCATTGATGGATCCTCACTCCTACAGATTACTTCACCAAGTGGGTAGAAGCCGTGTCTGCAAGAAATCAACGTTGCACAAAGCGGGGACGAAGCAGGGAAGTTTTTTGGAAGCAAGGACGCGAAAGCGTCATTTTCCAAAAATTTAGGAAGCGAAGCGTTTCGGAAGCGTCTAGCATATATATATATATATATTTGCATTTATATTCAAAACAACAATCCCAAATACCATATTAGTTGCTGAAGACATGAAAACATGCATATTTTTACATAAATCAAGATAGATATGACATCCATGATTCCATTGTACATCAATAATTAATTATTCGAGCATCATGAATCTAGAATCTAGATTCTAGATCCTAGCAATTACAAACATACATCAAATAATTAAGCATGATAAAACATTTAAGCATACTATAAAACATAACACATTTAAGCATACTATAAAACATAAATGATAAACATAAAACATTTAAGCATACTATAAATTTTAAAACATAAAACATTTAAAAATTAAGCATACTATAAAACATAAATGATAAACATAAAACATTTAACCATATTATAAAACATAAAGCATATTATAAGTGAGCAACTGTCAACATTAGTCATGTCCAAAATTCAAATAATAATGTTTACAAAATAGGCCACTTGGCCACCACCAAGACAAAAAAGTTCAAATTCACAACAAGCCTACAAGTCTAATGATAATCTATGACAAAAGCACTAAAGTGTGAACACTGAAAATATCTACTCATCTCTCCTCCTTCCACCACAAAGAGTACGTGACGGTGTGCCTCCACGTGGTGGCAATGAAGAAGATGGTGGTTGTGGAAGCTGTGGCAATGAAGACGAAGCCCCTATTGTTGGTGTTGAACCATGGAACCTAGGAAGCACGAGACCAGTCGGGGGTGGCATGTCAAGTTGATCATCATCATCATGGGTAAGAGCATCCTCTAATTGCTCTAATCGCAACACTCCATCCTCCAAATTGGTCTCCTCTGGATACCTGTCCCAAACCTTAAGGTCTTTGTTACTCTTTGCATCTTCACAATAATGGGACAACAATCTCAAGTTGTAATGAACATAAACCAAGCTCTCTGCCCGGTCTAAACTCAACCTGTTCCTTTTAACACTGTGGATGAAAGAATAAGAGCTCCAACACCTCTCTGCAAAAGAAGTGTTTACCACCTGTGATAGCACCCGCAATGCCAAAGTCTGTAGAAGTGGAGTAGCACCTCCATGCATGTTCCACCACTCAATAGAAGAAAAACTCTCTCGATCTCTAATAGCATGCATGCTCCCAAATGGACCAGTGGAAAGTGTATAGCTGCTTAACTGTTTCCGGACCAAGTGCGCCTCCTCCTCATCAGGGACTAATTTATCTAGTGCATCCATATATTTTATTAGGACCTCTGGATTTAGTTGTGGTTTTCTCCTGCTCGCCCCCCCAGGTGCTGTTGTAGAAAGCCATGATGGACTATAATATTTAGGTGTCAATACATATGCTAATGCATGTATAAATCTAGATTGGCATTCGAGCATCTCTTGATAATTGGTATTAAACTGTATTTTCTAAAGATTACAATCTTGTTATTGTTATTGGCATCTTGTATTGGAAACCATTGGCTAATTGTTAAGGTGGATAAGTGCTATAGGTTTCCTTAATTGCTATCATTGCTATCTCTTGTTGGTCAATATCTTTGCAGGATCATTGTGACAAGATCTCTTGTCTATTGTTGGCACTTGTATCATTAAGCATTTTGTCTTGTTTAAGATTATCCTCCAATACATTGATAAACACTCTTGTAATAAGTTAATTAACATCAAGTACTTAAAACACATAAACAATCTTAATTTCAATATTCACTCGTAATCCTTGCATGCGCATTCTAAGTCTAGTTGCATTAACAATTCACCTCCAAGAATAAGCTTGGTTGATAGACTTTTAGGGCCACCCATCCTCACCTATCTTGAGGGATTCAACAACTTCGTAGTGGTTAACATGGTGACCTTGGAGTCATCAGAGCCACAATCTCTACAACGTTGGAGGCACCACGTGGTTGGAACATAGGGGGAGGTATCATTAATCAAGCCTTTGCTTGCTTCCCGTTGGCTTCCATCCCACAACCTACTCTGAAAACTGGTTCCAAAACAACTAAGAAGAAGGTTTTATTTAGATTAGGCATATAACTTAAAATTAACCAAGATCCTTGCATTACATGTAGGTCCCATGATTTGCATAACATATATGTTAGTGGATCATTCAAGCAACGGTTGTCCATTAGGTTACTTGGCTCTTAATCAGTAATAAGCAAGATATTGACTCCACAAGGCACTGGTCTCAAATATAAATATAATCTAATACTTAATATCTTGCTTGAATTAACCAAGTAGCTAGGCCACTCAACTGTGTCACCCGGACTCGTTGGTTGCCAACTTGTCCATCCTCTCATTTCCATATGGACTACCCCCCATAGCCTGTTGTTGGAAGAAAACTAGAATGGATTGGGAGGGGATCAAAGTGACAACCCCCACCCTGAGTCGTTGTCACATTGCCTGTACAATTTGAGTAACAACAACCTCCACTGGCCTGCTTGAACCCCACACTTGCAAACTTTTTCTACTTGGAATTCACACTGCTTAGGCTAGATAATTCGCATTGCCTGCAAACTAGCTCCAAGTGAGTCATCCAACCTCGCTTTACCCTTGGAAAATATTCGTTTTGCCTTTCAGATGACTTCTCGACCTCTGACAACTGAAACGAACCCTCTCTAGCAACTCAAATTGAGATTTATGGCTGCTTGCACTGGCTTTTGTGGCCCTCTTTGCAGATAATTCGACCTCCCTCCTACCAATCTAGCATTGGTGAAACAATGGAAAATTCCCTCTCCAATGCTCTCCCTCTGGCTTGAATTGGGCCCTCACTTTTTACGAATAGGGTAGCTCGATTTGCCAAGAAAACTGATACTCAATCTGTCTCTCTCCATCCCTTCGAGCTTCTATTATAATCTCTCATTGAGACTTCAACAACCAAGATTAAATCCTCATCGATGGCTAAGATCAATTAGACTGCATCAACAGAAGTCTCTAGAGAAATCTCGAACATCCTTAATTAATTAACTTTTACTAACCAACTTCCCTAAGTTAGACTTAGGAAATAATTTAATTATTGGCTAATTAATTTAATTAAGGTGTTTGAGAGTCATATCTTGCTAAGCCCTTTTTGGGTATTGGGGATCTTGTGTTCCTTAGCCTCTCAGCACCATTTGGGACTAGAACACTTTTCCGATGCTAACATACCATCCAAAATTAACAGCAATCAGATTGTAATTCTAAATTTTTGTTGAAGATTAATAATAAACCCTTGTCTAAAGAACTGGGTTTTTCCAAGGACAATTTGTCCAAAAATATTGGTGTTCATTATTTTGCATGTGTGTATTACTTTTCTCAATTCCTGTTATTATTTTTGAAAATTGCAGTAGTGATTTTTTTGTTATTTTTTGTGATTAATTTTAGAAGACAAATAATCTGCATAAGATAGAAGAATATATTTCAGTATTTACAATTAAGGAAATTTCACATTTTCCCTCTTTCCTTCATTCTTATCATTTCAACCATTAAAAGATCATCACCATGGGAGGTGATCTTTTTTCATAACGCAGGTTCCTAAATGTGATACTTTGTACTTAGCAAATTAGAGTGGTTTTGTATTTAGAAAACCATAGTGGATTTGATCATTAGATATCTTAAATTCCCTATAAGCATACAAATATCTCTCTCTATAATGCTCCTTCTCATTCATTATGTTTTTTAGCTGCGGAGAATGAGATGTAAATTCTTTGTTTAGTATATCTATCATTTAATCATTTTTTCACCTTAAATATATTGGTTTTCTGAATTAGTTACTAACCATACACAACTTGGTAGTTGAATATCCCTTTGTTCCAAAACCACATCTTGGAGCCATCATGACCTTTGAAACTTGTTTTTAGCAAAAACATGCAAACTATGTACAATTTTTTTATAATAGGCTTGTTCAATCATTGTAAAGATGCCCATTTAATGAAAAAATGAACTTCTATTCGGGATACAGTTAAAGCATAATTTATCAATGCATGCACTTGCTAATTGTTATTTAGAAAAAGTTCTAGAATTATTTACAAAGCATCTTAACTCAACACGACCTTCCACTAAGTATTTTGTAAATGTTATTAATGCTAAATCACAAAATTATATTATCAATTTCAGTTCCATGTCATAAGGAAAAATAAAGATTGCCTGCCCAGGAGGAAAAATAAGTGGTGCATCTGTCAACATCAATTTGTCGATCTCATCTTCAATATTGCCCTTAATTGGCGCTTCCAAACCCTGAAGAAAAATTCATTCAATGAACTTTAGAAAATAATAAGATCAACATACGATGAGATAAATATGTCCATTTCTTTATTATAGGAAAGAAAGAAATGCATAAATTGTATTATTTTTCATAAATTACTAAGTCAAGTCAATGGAACTCAAATGTATATCAAGCAACAAATTCAATTCAAGGGGATCCAGGGCATCTCTTGAAAAGGGAAAATAACAAAATAAACCAAAAAAAAAAATTAAACCCAAAGCAATGAAGCGAAGACCAATCTTGTACGAATGCATATTTTATGGTTCCAGGAATATATATTATCATATATCATGACCATGAATGCAAGAAAAGTTGATTGGCAAACATATCATATAAAGCATATCTTTGAATTGTATTATCAAAATATTGGATTTTGTTGATATCATTTACTAGTTTGTAATTATCAAGGTTTCAAAGATACTTCCAAAATAGTATTGCAAACACCTATCCTCATCATATTTGATAGCTTATTAACATCACGTTTAAAATGGAAGGAACTTTATACCATCAAAGAGACTAATAACATTCGAAGAAAATGTCCATTTAGGAATGCTTATCTTGAAGAATGTAATCAATTTATCACAGGAAAATATCAACAAGTTTCAACGCTGGAGCTATGGATTATCATAAAAGAGTTGAAAAATGCAATGTTAATAAGCCGATGTGCAAGGTGAGGTCTTCAAAATTTGACAAAGAAACTAGACTTGCTAAGAGAAAGTATAGAATCCATCAAGCATTGAAAACTAGCTAGTGCAATTCCAAAAAAATGATTGTTTTAAAAAGAGAAAGGTCTAGTACATGGAATTCAATCCTAATTGGTTGTAATACTCCTAGTGGAAATATTTAGTGATAATCAAAGAAAAATCAAGGACATGTTTTGCACCCATTTTTTCAACATTTCAAAGAAGCAGGATCTAGAAGCTTGAAGGAATTTTTTCAAAGTTCATAATCATTAGCCAACAATTTATTATGTCATTGTAAATCCATTATGCATGTTTGTAATGTAAATGATGTTAATATGTCTATTAAATTATGTAATAACCTAGGTAAGCCTATGATTTTGGAGACGAATTTCATCCTAAAAGGATTTTCGTCACACTAATTTATCTATGTTTCTAAACACAGGTGATCCACAGAGTTTTTCCCTCCAGCCTCACCCCAAAGATAGTGTGGAATTTATCGACAAAATCTTAGGTGAGTCCTAGTGTTTTAGTCGAGTCTTTTGTAAAAGTGATTTGGAAATAATTTAAGCTATTTGGCTAAATTATTTAATTACAAATCACTTGGTCTACTAGATCATATTGTGTCATAGAATCGGGTAAATATTATGGGGGTCTATAGCAAATGGGTATTCCCCCTTTGAGAGTTGAATTTGTAAAATCTTATGTAAGCTTCAACTCACAAAAATTTTGGCATGTCTTCATCATACAACATTGCCCTTGCAGCTTCCACAATGGTCCTATTCTTCCTCTTTGCAACTCCATTCTGCTCTGGATTATATGGAGTTGTTCATTCTCTCTTGATGCCTTCCTCTGCGCAGAACCTTGTGAAGTCCTTATCAATATACTCTCCACCATTGTCTGATCGCAATTTCTTGATCCGCTTTCCGATAGATTTTCTACCAAAGCCTTGAATTTTTTGAATCGCTCAAAGACCTTATCTTTGGTCTTACGAAAGTAGATCCATGTATTTTGGGAATGGTCATCAATAAAGGTGACAAAACACTTTGCACCACTGAGAGCATTCGTGGACATTGGTCCGCAGATCTCTGAGTGTATCAATCCAACACACTTTGGCTCTACTGCTGCTTCTTGGAAATGCTGCCTTGGCATACTTCCCTAATACGCACCCCCTGTAAACATCATCTTTCTTGGTGCTAAGTTTTGGAGCTCCTGCGACAGTCTTATTGAGGAACCTCAAGGTTCCATGATGTAGAAGCCCCATTATTCTGTGCCATAATTCATTCAAATCTCTTTCATCAGTACTGCCTATCAGTTCCATTGGAGACTCGAGTTGTAACTTATACAGTTTATGGCTCCTTACTCCAATTTGTGCCTTCCTTTTCCAACTAGAGTGTTTGACATAAACTTTCTTGCCAATAAAGTATACATCGTAACCTTTATTTTGAAGTTGAGACACTGAAAGCACGTTCATCCCCAATCCTGGTACATGTAGTACGTTGGTGGTCCGAAGCTTGTTAGTAGCTTCCGTTTGAAATATTATGGTTCCTCTTCTAATAGGGGTACACTTGGCCTTGTTTCCCATCGTGATCTGAAAATTCATCTGCTTTTTCTAGTAGATCGAGAATTCTCAAACTCTAGTCATATGAGAAAATGCTCCACTGTAAATATACCAGACGCCTAGAGAGGCCATGCTTGACACAAGAAAAATCCTCTTCTAGTCTGGATGCCAGAACTGAAACGTCACGATCCCTCTGTTCCTCCATGCATTCTGGAGGATTGCGTGAACCCTTCCGAGCTAATGTTGCATCATTGTCGGACCTTTGGTCCATTGTAGAACCTCTTCTTCTGTTTCTCGTCTTTTGCTCTGATACCATGTGAAATTTTCAAGCTGAAGTACTGCTGCAATGATTGATCTATTTCGCCTACTTATTTATGATAAGTTATTTATAGATACTTCCAGTAAATTCTGAAATAAATAGAATTTCAATATTCACTTAATCATAAGTAGAAAATCAAATAGAACACATATAATGCAATAGAAACAATCACATGAACACAATTATTTTTGGACAATTGTCCCCAAAAAAACCCAATACGGGAAAACCAGTGCAGCAGATGAGGGTTAGTATTATTCTTCAGCAGTGGAAATCATTTACAAAATTTTGATGAGCAAATGTCTAGAATACACTTGAGATAATTTTTCTGAACCCTTCGGAAGAATTTCTAACACACAAGAGGCACACTTTCTCCCTCTGCGTCACTCTGTGTGGTCTTCTACGCAGTCATTGCATTGGACTGCGTCACTCTACGTGGAGGACTAGTGTTGTTGCGCAGCATTGTCCCCTCTGTGTCCTCCTCTTGCCTTCTTCTTCCTCTGCTGACTTCCCCTTCCTCCTTCTGCCTCTGCAACTCTGCCTCTACAACCTCTCCCTTTGAAATCGAATTCTATTCCTTCATAATCGATTTCCTTCGGGTACTGAGTGTGTGCCTGACTTTCTTTCCAAATGACCCCCAAGCCTTCTCTTATAGTCTTCTCGTTGATGAATCAACGACCCAGATTAGATATCTAATCAATGATTGAGATTAAAACATGACTTGATCTTCTTTTTCTAGAATATTCACACATTAATACCCTTTAATTATTTAATTTCCCTAAGTTTAGACTTAGGGATCGCTTTAAAATTATTAATTATTTTAATAAAGCATGAACCGAGGGGAATTTTCACAAACGGTTTCTGGGTTCTCTGGAATACCGATGTCCAAACCTCCTCCCAAAATATGAGACTTGGAACACTTTCCAATGCTACAAAATCAACATATTGATCACATATTTAAAGGTGGGCCTCCTGAATCTTAAGGTATGTCTTGTCATTTGGTAATTGAGTATTGGGTTTATAACATGGATACTTCTGGGTATGGATTGATGGGGGGATTTGGCGGAAAGAGTGGGTTTAGTTTGTGCTCTTGTCCCCTTGATCTCTTTTAGATGTTACCCTTGCATCTTAGTCCCGTGGGATCTCCTTATTGACCATTTGGTTCTAGGGTGGCTACTTGGGAAACCCCGACTTTGGGTGTGTGTTCCCGCTCCCTTATCTACATATATTACTCCCTTTCCACTCACTATACCCCCATTCATCATTTCTCCCACCTAGGTCCACATTTCCATTCTGGGTCCACATAAGGTCAGCCTCCCTATCCCCTTGCCCCCACCTTGGGTCAGGCCTGGAATGATACCCCAGAGGTTGATGCAGCTAAAAGAAAAGGAAAAATCATAATTGGCCACATTAAATAGGAAATCGTACCACAAAATGCAAAAGATGGCCAGGACAAAAATAATTAGCACGTGGGAAAAAGCCAATACATGAGCTCTATCCCAATCGATGGTCATCACCCTTGTTCCATAGGCCCTAGATGAGCCTCCTTTATCATTCAGGAACCCATGATTGTCCCAACCCTTGGAGGGAAATGAGTCGCCCTACCTAAAAGGGGGTAATCACTACTATATCTTACACATCATGCTCTTGTCCTTTGAGCTCGAAGCATTTAATTAAAGAAAATTCATAAAAGGCAAAATGAATATAAAAAAGGGTGGAAAAATCAAGGTCAGGGCACCTCATGTACCATGATTGCTCCCTCCTACACATTATATACCCAGGTGTGGGCTTCCCCTTATCTAGCTACCCCTATGCCGGAATATGTGGCCTAGGATTGCCCCTCTCATCCCCTACTCCATTCCACTTATTTATCACATGCCACCCCCATTAAAGGGATGTACCTTGAACATACTATTCCCTTTAAGGGTTGAAACCACCTAATAAGGTACTTGGTTAACCCCCTTTGGAGTTTGGAGACACTAGCACATGCCAAAGCCCACTATGGAAGGGCATGTGTAATATCTTGAAGGGGAAATAAACAGTAATACAAAGCATACAACAAGATATAAAATGCTAGAAACAGATCATGAAGCAGATACACATGAAATAGAGAGAATTCTAAGCCATTTTATTATACTGAGAAATAGAAATGAGTACAAGAGGTGATCAGAATGATGACACCTCGCCTTGCACCAGGCAAGTGTAGGAATACTCTCAGAATATCAATGGAAATGGCTGCTCTCTGCTCTGCGTCCAAACTACCGGAATACTGCTGTGTTGTTGCTACTGCTGGAACAAAATGAGTATTTGGGGCTGCTCCCCTACTTGGAAAAATTTGATACTCTGGAATCGACCTCTACTCACAATACCCAAAAAAGCCCAGAGAGCATTTCTGAAATGGTCAACCCCCGAAAATGCCTCCCTTGAGGATCTACACTATCCTCCCAAGGGCCACGCTGGTGCTGAATGCAATCCTCCAAAATATGGCCTCCCACTCTGTCAAATGTCTCCAATAGGCAAGGGCTGGCCCCTTGCTCAATCCTCCGGCCTGAATCCTCCAAAATGGTGTCACTCCGGAGCTCCCCCAAGATGGACTGCGTCCTCCCTCTCAAGACTGCACAGTCTCTAAATGCTCTGCTCCTCCACGAATGCAATCACCGATCCTCCTGCAAAATGCTAATGGAAATACCTCACCCGAGCAAGCACTCGAAGTCTCCCAGGGCTGAGGGTGGGATCTCCGAACGGAGACACCCGATGTCCTGAATAGTACTGCAGACAAGCTAAACAGCCAGCGTGCTCCAAGTCGAAATGACTAGCTCAATATGCATAAACAAGAATGACCAAATGAGGGGGCTCTCCTCCCTTTTATAATGTTGGGTCTCTCTCTCTCTAGGCCCCACCATTTCCACGTGCTCCTTGGCCCACGCTGTCCCTCTCATCTGCGTGAGGTAGGCCCCACGCTTCCCACGTGGTCTGCGTCCCTCTCCTGCACTGTCCACTTGGCCACTAGGCCCCACTCCCTTAATTTCGATGTGGACTTAGGAAAGTGTTTTATCCTAAGTGAGTTAATTAATATTTTACTCACTTTATTCATGCTTCGACTATAATAAGGCAAAATTGGTCAAAATTAATATTTCCAATTAGCTATCGCTAATTGGGAATATTACAGCATGCCATTATGAAATGGCCACTTTGTTATCCATGGTTTGTAAAAAAAATTTCACAATTATTTTAATGATTGGTTAGAAGCCTAGGGGACATGTTGGATCTTATGCAGGATTACAGGTGGTTTCCATTTGGGTTTGATCTCCCTATACGGGATCCTAACCCCCAGAGGGCTACATTGACACACATAGAGTATGCATAGAGAGTTGTGAGCCTCCACAACAGCATACGACACTCCACAAATCCTCATCGATGTTTAGAGACTAATAGCAACCCACTTTTGAGATGATGGTGATGTGCTTGGTACATTTTTCCTAGCCCCACACTCTTCGCAAGTATCCCAGGACTTATACAGTGTCATGGTAGCATTCATTCCATCACTCGAGCCCTTGCAGAGGATATACAAGCATCTCCGATTTAAATGGAGACCCATGGGGTCATTTATGTGCCCTCACACCCACTGGGAGCACCACAGGTCCACTACTTGGAGAACAAGGGGCCACCCCCTTGTCCATCACATTCCGAGGAATTTATTCCTCATTATGGCACTTCAAGAAATTATTAGGCATTTGAAGGGCCCCTCAACATGTATACATTATTATTTGCCCCCCTTGTGAGGCTTATTTTTTCTATTTATGAGTTAGTTTGGTGGGCTTGTCACCAATAGTGGTTTTATCTGCACATTATTTTATCATTAGGGGCTAATGTAGGCCCATAAGCTAATTCAAACTCTTTAGGAACCTATATATTGATGTTAGATACATTAATTTGTATCATCACTTCACTTGGGATCTCTCTAATCGTAGGGAATTTCGTATTTCTTCTTGGAAGATCATTTTGGATGAATGGATGAATTTTGATCGATGGATTTGGGTCATTTTTATCTTGGAGCTTCGTTTTTTGCAAATGTGATGCTAGTTGGATATACTCTCTAACATTGTAAGTAAATTTTAATGATATATTCTTGTTGCTACATACTGCTAAAATTAGGGCTAGTTGTTGCATGATTGGAATGTGGAATTAAGCATATTTTTAGCTCGTTTAATGTATGGGCCATTGTTAGATGAATGAAATGTCCTAGAGATTATTTTATCTCGATAAGCTTGCACTATTTGCATGAAGTATAAATGCTTGAAGGTCACTTTTCTTCTTTTTCCCTTAACATTGGTCGAAGTTGACTTTCTGAGCCTCCTTGATCAAAAAGTCGACTTCTTAATCATTATCATCCTTGACTCCATATCCCCAAGGGAAATAGGCATTAACCGCTCAAAAAGGTGGTCCTTTTCCCCTCCTTTTTCACCTTTTTCCCCTTTTCTCTAGGTCTAGCCCTGATAAGTCACCTAGGGCATCAATTTCTCAAGAATCTACCCCAGGAAAAATTCGATCTCTTCAAGGCTACTGTGCAGGTGGGTCCCCTCCCTCCCCTCTGAATTTGAGGCAATTCCCACATCAGAATCTCTAGGAATCTCAAGCCCTAGCTCTAGAAACAAATTTTTCCTAAGCATCCCCAAGGCTAGACCCTAGCAAGATCTATTTAACCTTTCGAAGTAGAGATTCTTGTTTGGTCCTTTCCCCTTACCTTGTCCAGGATAGGAGCATCATTGGTTGCTATATTGCATCCCCGAAGCTGGGGTGGGTCCACTTGGCCCCGTGTGGTCCTACTTCTCATTAAAGACTACTTATCAAGGATCAGCGGGGAATCCAAGTTCCCCAAGGATTTTAGGGATTGAGAACCTCGTTCATAAGCCTAATTCTTCTACCTCAACCCTCCAATCCTCATCCCTTACCCCTAGAGGATCAAGTCCCTTGCTTAAATACCAAGCAAGCTCCATTCTTCACTCCATCCTAGGGAAAGGGATTTTACGATCACTTCCCACCTATCCATTGGCATATACTTTATAAGTGATTCCTACACTACCGGGACTCCTCCCATCGGTGAAAGTCCGTAAAGAGCAGGGAGCATTAGCTGTGGTGTCAGTGGGCTAAGCCTCCACCGTTTCCCTTAACCTAGTAGTTTCCCTCTTAGGAACCCCTTTTAGGTCCCCTGCCGATTTGAGTAGTAACAGAGACCTCAAGCTCATTTGGACATGTTGATTGAAGCTCTCTTCTTCTCTTGTATTTTGTCTTGGCTCACACAGGTTTGGCAAAAGAAGTCAGCATGAACGTCTGAAATCACAGATCAGAATCTCCCATAAAAATTAGTTTTTGTTATTGCCGCAGACACAGAACTGATGGATTCGGGCGATAGCAGCAGGCTTTCTATGGGCATGGTATTGGCTAGGAACTGATAGTCGCAGGCACAAAGTGCTATGCTTGCGGCTAGGGCTTCAGAGGCAAATCAGGATGCACTCACCCATAGCCGCAGGCATAGAGTGTTATGGTGGCGGCCAGGGACCCATAGTCACAGGCTCAGAGTGTTATGGTAGCAACTAGGGCCTCAGAAATGAATCTACAGTACTCTGAAGTTTCTGCTTAGTGACAACTGTGTTCAACAGTATGCTACAGGCAGTGAAATTATATTACAGTCATCAGAATCAGAGTTTATATGTTTAGATGTGTTTCATGGATATTCTAGTTGTTGTGAAGATATGGATCATTGTACTCTCTTTTGCTGAATCATTTGATGGCAATCTACTAGAAGAATAATTTGCAAGGGTTTTCCCCATAGTGTGTTTTTCCCTGGCCTTCAACCAATCCTGTGTGAAAGTTCCAAAACAAAAACCCTACTGTAGTGTCTTGATCTACTTCGCCTAGTTGTTTAATTAACTTAACAAGTTATTTAACAGAATTATTCAGAAAAACATTAAAGAAAATACAAACTGCAGCCTACACATCTACAAAACATTTACTGAACAACACACACATGTGACAAAATTACACAGATTTTTTGGACAAATGTCCCCGGAAAAACCCAATGTGAGAAAACCGGTGCAACAACTCTAGAGGGTTTTATTATTATGCAAAATCTGAATACAACAATCTAGGCACCAGAAACGGTCTGCCCTACAGAGAAAGTACACGACAGTTGTACCTTTCACTCGGAAACAAAAAATATGGCTGAATCACACCCTCAATTGGGATTTACAGATAACGAGCACTTTCTAGCCCACTGGAAACCCTTAGGACAGTCTTCTCTAGCCTCTGCGTCGGCATTCTAGCCCAGCGCAGCGGAGGCTGCCCCTGCGTCACTCTTGAAGGCTCTGCACCGCCTCTACACCACCCAGGCGGCTCTGCGTCACCCTTTGTGTGGCCTCTGTGTCAACTTGGCTGGGTTGCATCCATCCTGCTCGCCTTTGCGCTGCCCTGCTACGATGTTGCCTCTCTGTTGTTGTATTCTCGACCTCGAATCAGATCATCCCTTGCCGATCTCTGCCCCTCACTGCATTGCAACTCACATCGAATTCCTCAGCAAACTCCTCCCCATAAATTCGACTTAGCTTCAATGCTCTGTAATGTGTGTGTGTGTGTGTGTTCTCCAACTGACCCCAAGCCCTTTCTTTATACTTTTCTCGTTGGGAAACCAACGGCCGTGATCTAATCTCTTATCAATGGATGATATTAAAATAAAGCTTGATCCACGTCACTTAGAGCATTTCATCACATGTGTAATTTAATTCACTTTGATTTTTCAATTTCCCTAAGTTAGACTTAGGGTCCCCATTAAAAAACTTAATTATTTGAATAACTGTTACACCAAATGAATTTCTCCAAACGCTTTCTGGGTCTTGGAGATCTCGTGTGTCTTAGCCCCTCCAAAAAGTTTCAGAGTTAGAGCACACCCGATGCTACCCCAAAATCTCAACACCCTGGTGTCGCTATGTGTGCATGCTTTTCTTCCTATGTTCCTTTATGTTCCGCTGCATTGATGATGATGTTATTGTTCTTTCTACATAGTTGCATATGTTGATGAATAATAAAGTAAATATGAATAATGTTATGATGCTATGGGGTGAACTTAATATGTTAATGATTAAATGCAACTATCAAAGCAAAGATCAATATAGCTTTATGAAAAATAACATGGTATCAATGCTGGGTTGAAGAAAATCAATGGCATCACCCTAAATGGAGACACTTTTGATGGAAGCAAGAAGAGAATGGTAGAGACCTAAAAGAATTCTGGGGTATTAAGAAAACCCTAGGTATGAAGAAAACCATAGGTTTGAAAGAAACCCTGGATTATGGAAAAGACTTGATATTTGATGTATGAAACCCTCGCATGGTTTATGTGAAGATGCTCAAGCACTTGGGATTGATTTGATGAAGTCCTAGATGACCTAGTTGTTGATAAAGTTGATTGCAAGCAACATTCTTATGTGGACTTTGGATAGTGATGGCTCTTGAAGCCTAGTTCAAGAGGGAGAGGATCACCTCTAATTGAAGATAAGCACCCCTTGAATCTTGATGTTTCTTTGTGTCTTTACTCTTGTTTAGACTTAAATATGTGATTATTACGATTATAGTTTTGATCATTGCTTATACTTCCTGCATGTATATTTGAGTATATGGATGAATCTAACCTCCTTGATGAGATATGACAAGTGGATCCTTCTTGAGGATCATTTGAGATGCAGGAAAGAAAAGCTAGATCTAAAAAGGTAAAGAGGTACCCGATGAAAAGGTGACAAGCACTACAAGCTGCGCATGAGAAGGTGCACAGGTATTTGAATACTACAAGGTATGCATGGAATATTGTTTTAATGTTATGTTTCAGCTATAATATTGGATGACTAGGTAAGCTCTATGGTATGTTGAGAATGTCTCTTTCGCAAATGGCTCATGCATGCTTAAGAAAGTGATTTGATTTTATGTTTCCTATGATGAAATGGTGCACCTGGATATAGTGGCATAATTTGATGTTTGGCTAACATCTATTGTTTTTGGAGATCTTGATTCTATGAAAAAGGTTAGCTCCTTGACTCTAGTAAATGATACTCTTGACACTTGATATGCATAAGAAATGTTGGATCTCTTATAATAGGTTACCTCATTGATATGGTATTGATAATGCTTGTGATAAGTATGATAAAAGCATGTTGACACTCTTGTTGTTTTGGTAAAAAATCATTGAATGACCTGACTTGATCCTATTGATCATGACAAGCATGACTATGATAGAACTATGAGATTGATACTCTAGATCTCTTATTAACCGTGGTTACGTTTTTGATAAGATTAGTAGAACTAAATGCCCCAACTTGATGGATTGACTTGATTGAAGAGATATTGTGTTCGTGATATTTGAAGTGTGTTGTCTCACCTGTTTGTTGTCCCTATCATGGGAATTTAACACTTGATGAAAGTTTGATGTCATGATATGTTGTTTTTTGTAGCATTGAAAAGTGTTCCAAGTCTCAAACTTTGTAGGGAGGCTTGGACATCAGTATTCCAAAGAATCTAGAAACTGTTTGTGGAAATTCCACTTGGTTCATGAATTATTCAAATAATTAATTATTTTAATGGAGAGAAATGAAATAATTAAAAGGTATTAATAAGTCAGAGTGTGAATCTTCTAGAAAAAAAAGATCAAGTCAAGTTTTAATCTTAGCCATTGATTAGACTTCTAATCTGGGTCGTTGATTCACCAACAAGAAGATTATAAAAGAGGGCTTGAGGATCATTTGGAAAACAAGCTTGGCATACACTCAGTACCCAAAGGAGATCAATTATGAAGTAATAGAATTCGATCTCAGTGGGAGGAGTTGCAGGGCGGAGAATTACAGAAGCAGAAGGAGGAGGGATTTAGCAGTGACTGAGGTCAGGAACAGAGGGATGCAGTGGGTCACAGGAGGCAGCTCTGGGCTGTAGCGCAGTGAACCCACACAGAGCCTACGCAGACTTACGCAGTCCAGCGCAGGGACTGCACAGAGAAACACACAGACAAGCATAGGAGATAGCAGAAGTTGATTAGGGTGTCAGCTATTTGTCGGGAGGAGCCGAGAATTCTGTCTCAGGTGTTTTAGATTTTATCTGCCAATATTTTCCTTGTAAAGAAATCATTTACTGAAGAATTTAATAAAACCCTCATCTGCTGCATCGATTTTCCCGCATTGGGTTTTTCCGGGGACAATTGTCCAAAAATGATTGTATACATGTGATTGATTCTTATGCTTATGTCCTTTACTATTTACTTCTCTGCATATATGTTTTTGAAAGTTGCAGTAGTATTTATTTCGATATTTACCGGTGCATTTCTGTAAATAACTTATTGAAATAATAAGTAGGAGGAATAAATCTATCATATTGAAATTTCACATGGTATCAAAGCCAGAGATGAGTAATAGGAACATAGAATCAACTAGTGGACAAAATTCTACCGCTGCAGCAGCAGTGCAAAAGGGTTCACGCAGTTCTCTAGGAAGGGAAAGAAACATGATAGAATAGATGGATCACGATGTTTCTGTTCTGGAATCCAGACTTGAAGAAGAATTTGCTTATGTATCAAGCACTGCTTCTTCTGATGTCTGGTATATTGACAGTGGAGCTTTTGCTCACATGAAGGGGGTGCGGGAATGTTTTTCTGACTACCAGGAGGAGCAGATGAGTTTTAAAATAACCATGGGTAATAAAGCAAAATGTACCCCTATTGGGAGAGGTACCGTAGTATTTCAAACTGAGGCTGCAAATAAGATCTGGGCCACTAACGTACTGCATGTGCCTAGGTTGGAGATGAACTTTCTCTTAGTGTCTCAACTTCAAACCGAGGTTATGACGTTTACTTTATTGGCAATAGGGTCTACGTCAAACATCCCAGTTGGAAGAATAAGGCACAAATCAGGGTAAGAAGCAACAAACTTTACAAGTTGCAACTTGAATCCCCAATGGCACTAGTTGGTAGCACTGATGAAACGGACCTAAATGAGCTATGGAACAAAATAATGGGACATTTACATCATGGGGTGTTGAAAATTCTCCAGAAGGCTGTCACTGAAGTTCCAAAGTTGAGCACTAAACGAGATGATGTCTGCATAGGTTGTGTATTGGGAAAATATGCCAAGGTAGCGTATCAGAGAAGCAACAATAGGGCCAAGGGTGTATTGGACTTGATACACTCGGATATCTGTGGACCAATCTTCACTAGAGCTCTTAGTGGTGCCAAGTACTTCGTCACCTTTATTGATGACCATTCCAGGAAAACCTGGATCTACTTTTTGAAGACTAAGGACGAAGTCTTCAATCTGTTTAAAGAGTTTAAGACTCTGGTAGAAAAGCTGACAGGAAAGCGGATCAAGGTGTTGTGTTTAGACAATGGTGGTGAATAAATAGATAAGGAATTCACTGGGTTCTGCACAAGGGAAGATATCAGAAGAGAGTGGACAACTCCATATAATCTGGAGTAGAATGGTGTGGCATAAAGGAAGAACAAGACTATTGTTGAAACGACAAGGGTGATGCTGTATGACCAAGACATGCTCAAATTTTTGTGAGCTAAAGATTGTAATACAATTGTCTATGTTTAGAACAGGACTCCTCACATTGCATTGCGAAACATCACGCTGGAAAGTGTCTTCACTGGTTGTAAGCCTGAAGGGAGTCATTTTAGGATCTTCGGCAGTACAACTTACTTCCATCTGCCCAGTGAGAAGAGGAAGAAGTTGGAAATGACTGCGGAAAAGGGGTATCTGGTAGGATACAGTGAGAATGCAAAGGCATATCGCATCTACATTCTTGAGAGCAGGAAAGTTGTAATGCGGAGGAATGTGAAATTCATGGAGGAGAAGGCCTTCAGAAGATCCCGCAAGTTGCCTTCTGCTACGCAGTTTGAGGAGGATTCGCTAGTTCAGCCTCAACAACCAACGACAAAGAATTCAGTTGCCTCTCCAAGGCATGGGGATCCAAGGGACGTGTCTCCCGAGGATTTGCAAGAGGGAGAGCCAGTAAATCTGCCCACCATCGATGGAAGAACGAGCAGGGAGCTACGACAAATTCTAAAAGATGCAGAAGACATTGTCGGAGCTCCCCGAAATGAGAAGAGATAGCGTAAGCAGCCTGAGAGGTATCAAGCCTTGGTTGCTCAAGTCAGAGAACCTTCTAGTTTTCGGGAAGCATCTCAGCACAAGGTGTGGGTAAGATGCAATGGTGGAAGAGTATAGTTCCATCATGATGAATGGTGTCTGGGAAGTGGTCCCCAGACCTCAAGAGGGATCAGTTGTAGGATCAAGGTGGATCTACAAGGTCAAGTATGCTGTAGATGGAAGCATCGAGAAATTTAAAGCCAGGTTTGTGGCTAAGGGGTATGCTCAAAAAGAAGGGATCGATTATGAAGAAACCTTCGCCCCAGTAGCTAGATACACCTCTATCAGATCTGTGATATCCCTTTCTGCGCAGATGGGATGGGAGATTCACCAGATGGACGTTAAGACAACATTCCTGAATGGGGTGATAGAGGAAGAGATGTATATAGAAAAACTAGAAGGCTTCAAGACACATGATCAAAAGACTCATGTGTAGACTAAAGAAAGCACTGTATGGATTGAAGGAGGTTCCTAGAGCCTGGTATGGTTGAATTGACAGCTACTTGCAGAAAATGGGATTCGTCAAGAGTCACGCAAATCCCAATCCCTACTATCTAAGAGTAGGAAGTGAGCCTCTGATACTGGTTTTATATGTAGATGATCTATTCTTGAAAGGATCATCGAGGCTCATCACAGACTGCAAGAAGAATTTGGCTGAGGAATTTGACGTAAAGGATCTAGGGTGGATGCACTATTTTCCTAGGTTGGAAATTTGGCAACAGAAGGGGGAGATCTTTCTTGGTCAAGGAAGATATACTACAGAGATTTTGAAAAGGTTTCAGATGGAGGATTGTATACCCATGACAACTCCAATGATCACCAACTAGAAGAAAATCGACACGTCCAAAGATGATGAAGTTGATCTTACGTTGTATAAGCAACTCATAGGATCGTTGATGTATCTGGTAAACACAAGACCAGACATCTATTATGTTGTAAATAACCTCAGTCAGTTCATGGTAAAACCTAAGAGGGCTCATTGGGCAGTGGCCGCATGTTCTCAAGTACCTTCAAGGAACAGTCGAGCTTGGATTGAAGCACACTCGTAGCAGTGATGTCAGGTTGAGTGGGTTCACCGACACAGATTGGGCTGGGAGTTCAGTAGATCGGAAGAGTACCAGTGGGTATTGTTTCAGTCTAGGATCAGGAATGACTTCCTGGTGCAATAGGAAACAGAAGTCCATGGCACAGAGCTCAACAGAGGTAGAATATATGGCAGCTCGCACAACTTCGTGTGAGGCCATATGGCTTCGAAAACTGCTTGTGAACCTACTAAAGGAGAAAATGGAAGTGACCAGTATCTTATGCGATAGTCAGAGTTGCATCAATTTCTCTGAAAATCCTGTGTTTCATGATCGGTTGAAGCATATTGACATCAAGTGTCACTTCATCAGAGACTGTGTAAAACATGGAGTTGTTCAGTTGCAGTACACTCCAATAGGAGAACAGGTGGCAAAAATTCTCACAAAAGCTCTAGGGAAGACTAAGTTTGTCTACTTTAGAGAGAAGATGGGGATGATCAAGAATCCATTCCAATAGTAGGAGTGGATAGGATCAGGATTCAGAGGGAGTTGTAGTACAGATGCAGCATGACAGTGGCAGTGTCAAGGGCAACAGTACAGGGGGCAACAGCGCAACAGATGAGGGACAACATCCAGAGATCAACAATGCGGAGGATGCTTCAAAAGCAAAGCAACATGCAGTAGACATATTGTTGGAACACCTTCCTCACTAAGAGGGAGTGTTGTTTTTTGTAGCATCATAAAGTTTTCCAAGTCTCAAACTTTGTAAGGAGGCTTGGACATCAATATTCCAAAGAACCCAGAAACCGTTTGTGGAAATTCCACTCGGTTCATGAATTAATTATTTAATGGAGACCCTAAGTCTAAACTTAGGGAAATGAAATAATTAATGGGTATTAATAAGTTAGAGTGTGAATCTTCTAGAAAACAAATATCAAGTTAGGTTTTAATCTTACTCATTGATTAGACTTCTAATCCGGATCGTTGATTCACCAATGAGAAGATTATAAAAGAGGGCTTGACGGTCATTTGGAAAACAAGCCTGGCATACACTCAGTACCCAAAGGAGATCAATTCTGAAGTAAGAGAATTCAATCTCAGTGGGAGAGTTGCAGGGCGGATATTTGCAGAAGCAGAACGAGGGAGTCAGTAGTGACTGAGGTTGGGGACAGAGGGACGCAGTGGGTCACAGGAGTGTTACACGTCATTTTCTCACCATGACATTTGACTGTTTATATGGGTCTATCACCATCCATATCATGTTCCCTTAGAGATCAAAAACATTTATGTTCCTGAATCAAGTCTTGGAAATTGGAGAAAAACTCTGTAAAACCCAAGTCTAATAGCGTGGTTTTTCTAGCCTTTCCTTTTGCATGCGCTAATGTTCCGTCCATTAACTGCGACGACTCCCACACTTTTTGCCACTAAACCCTGCACACCCCCGTGAAAAGCAAGTAAAAAGAAAAAGTAAATTCTAGAAGCCTAGTTGGTCAAATATTCTCCCAACTGGAAGCTTCTACAATCGCGATCAGTTTGAGCTTATATGACAAGAAAATGTTATCCGCCTCAAGCTTGACAAAAATAAAGAGGTACTTGCTAGTAATGGTGGGGGGAAATTGGGAAAGAACATTCATTTTTGTATTATTAAAGGCAGAATGTCGCTCTTGAACATGACACTCCGTCACATGTGTCCAGGTTGGGAAATCCATTTGCCTCACACTTAATCAAAGGAGATCAATTCTGAAGTAAGAGAATTCGATCTCAGTGGGAGAGTTGCAGGGCGGAGATTTGCAGAAGCAGAAGGAGGGAATCAACAATGACTGAGGTCAGGGAAACAGGGACGCAGTGGGTCACAGGAGTGTTACACGTCATTTTACTGTTCATATGGGTCTATCACCATCCATATCATGTTCCCTTAGAAGTAAAAAACATTCATGTTCCTGAATCAAGTCTTGAAAATTGGAGAAAAGCTCTATAAAACCCTAAAAGTCTAACTGTGCGGTTTTTATAGCCTTTCCCTGCGCATGCACTGATGTTCCATCCATTAACTGCGGCGACTCCCACACTTTTTGCCACTAAAACCTGCGCACCCCCGTGAAAAGCAAGTAAAAATAAAAAGTAAATTCTAGAAGCCTAGTTGGTCAAATATTCTCCCAACTGGAACCTTCTAGAGTCGTGATCAGTTTGAGCTTATATGACAAGCAAATGTTATCCTCCTCAAGCTTGACAAAAATAAAGAGGTACTTTCCAGTAATGGTGGGGGAAAATTGGAAAATAACATTCATTTTTGTATTATTAAAGGCAACATGTCGCTCTTGAACATGACACTCAATCACATCTGTGTCTGGGTTGGGAAATCCATTTGCCTCACAATTAATCAAACCTCATTGAAAGTCTTCAACTGGTTTTAGGTATTATCGTTGATTCAAATGTTACCAAGTCACGCGTCGTGTCGCCAATATGTTCAAGAGAAGTCCAACCTCAGTAAAAATTACCTTGTTATTCATAACCTTTAATCGCGTCTGTCATCCCTGAGTCAGTCCTGAATTACTTTGATTTGTTCTTCAAAACTTGACATGAGTCTCGTGTCGTAGGCCCTCCTACAACGGATCACTTCCTATTGACTTCAACTCATTATCTAGGAAGTTGATTTAGAAACGCTTTTGGTACCTTAGAGCTTGCATGCCTCAATGGCAGGTTTCTCGCTTTCGACGATAGGTTCTCATCATTGACCTTCGATCGAATGATTCTATGAGTGTTCGACTTCAAGACATTTAATCGCACTCCATAGACTGTACTGGGAGTACCTTGAGGACCATTGACATTATTGGTGGTTTCTCTCGCACTTGTTAACAGTTCACATCATTGACCGGTAATCAAGTGGTTTCTACCATGTTCAACTTCAAGACATTCACTTGCATGGTCAGATTCGTGCATCGATAGAAATGGAGATCAAGACTCTAGATCTAGTTTCATCCATCCAGGATGCGTGGAGTTATTAAATATTCATGATTGTAAATATAGATCCATTGATGGTTGTGTCCATACTATGTCTACTGTTGACATGGATCTTTGTGTATTTCCCTACTAGTTCGTCGAGTTATGTTTACTATGAGTATGGGAATGCCTGCCTCAGTGATGTTTATATGAAAGCATGATATGGTAATCCTTGATTGTTTGTTTCAGGTCTTCAACTAATTGGTCTCTGATCCGAACCTTTGACATGATAAAGCACTTCAGTCATCAAACATATTTTCTGGCTTTGCACTTTAGGGGGAAATCTGTTACACTAAAATTTTTCACCATGACTGTCAATTCGGATATCTCTCCATCCGATGATGTGTCTCAAGTGAATCCCCTATAAAGCTTGAAGTAAAATAATACCAGGGAAAAAAGGAATTTTGGTTTTGACTGCTTAAAAACCATTTTTGAGCACTTGCGCAGTTCTCTTGAACAAAACCCGTGCATGCGCGGTTTTTTTGAACAAAAACTGCGCAGATCTGCGCAATTTTCTTGAAAAAAAAGTGCGCAAGTCCGTTCACGCACGTAAAAATAAAAAAGTAAGTTCTAGAAGCTTTGTTTGAGGAATCTTATCCAAATTAGAAACCTCAAATCGCTACATACCAGTGCCTCATCCCTTGGTATATGGAACTAATATCTTTTTCTTAAGTATCATATCCCTTGAGAAGTGGAGCTAGAAACCTCCTCATCCTTCCTATAAATTAAGCATAGGAATGGGAGGCTATAAGGAGACTTGGATTGGTAAGCTCATGCTGTTGGTTTTGGGTCTGAAGAGCTCGTCATCAAGGGAAGGAAAGGAGACCATTGGAAGACACTTGTGACATTAAGGCAACAGGTTGCAAGCTTCTTTTCCCTTTTTATTTTAATACAAAGTAATTGTTCTTTCTTAATTGTGTCTATTTCGATGTTATTTTTGGGATTCCTTGATCACTCACATGGTTTATAATTGATTATTGATTCATTTATATGTTGTATGTTAAACTAAAGATTTCATTTGCTTTTTCTTTTATATGCGATATGCTTTGATCCCTTTGATTGTTTCTGTCTATGAAAATCTCTTTTGGCGCGTAACTGAGAAGCTGTGAAAATCATTTAGAGATACTGTAAAGCATTGAGGAAAATATGGTTGTGGAAAGTACTGAAAGGACTTCTACATGCACTTCGTTAATAGGTAAGTGATCTTTGTCATACTACATGTTTCATGTTTTAGTTATAGGCTAAGGAAAGTGCTATTGTTTTGTCTGTTTGTTTCTAGTTACTCGTTGGAGTACTAGGGAGATCGCTCTTTTCCGCAAGAGGGATTAATCCATGTGACAAATTTGCAACTACACAAAAAAATCCTATCAACTTATTGTTGATCCATTAAACAGTGATTGTCAGGTTTTTGGGAAAAATGTTAAAGTTAGGTTTCCTTATAGGTTATGCAAAGGGAGTCATCAAACTCACATTTTCCCTCACATGGATGAAGCCTCAAAATTGTTGGAAAATCTTACTGTTCCACAACAACAACTTCCAAGTAATTACCATAAACTTTCTCCCAACCTACCGTCAATTGATGAAGTGATTGATCTAATTCCAAGTACAGTCAATCCCACTCCTCCATTTGAGAGTGAAACTGATATCACTCAGGTTGATGATCCATTAGTTGATTAGGTGGTCGTCTTGATTTCACATTGTCGATCCCACTCTCCCTGTAGAGAGTGAAATTCATACCGCTCAGGTTCTTCTTGTTACATCAGATTCTTCTACACCATGGGGCATTTCGCGTGTTCCTACAGAACCCCCTCCAAGTACTGAGGTGTTTTCCTTTGATTGAAGTAGACTGACAAAACCTTGTATTCCTTCCTCCATCCCTTTCCAAACCATTGTGAAGGCTTGTGGTAAGAATGTGCATCGCACAAATGTAGATGAAGGTGCTTTTGTTAGTATTTTATCCTCAACTGCTTGGCAAGCTTTTGGTTCCCCTCACCTTGTGCCTGTTAATCTGTCAGCTTTTAACAGAACCATTAGTGAACCTTTAGGGATCATTCCTAAGTTTCTTATTACCTTGGAAGGTAAAACTGTCTGTATTGATCTTATGGTAGTTTGAGGCCCCTTGGATTTCAATTTTCTCCTTGGGCAATACTATGTTTATGCAATGAAAGTTGTCGTATCGACACTCTTTCGTGTCATGTCTTTCCCTCACAATGGAAACATTGTGACTATTGACCAACTTTCATTCCTTAGTCTTGATTCGACTACCAACCATCCGACACCCCTAATTTTCCTTATACAGAAGTGGTATCTACCCCACCACGGGTTAGTTATGTGGTAGTCAGTCCCATGTTTTTAGTTCTCGATGCAAGTGAGCCTCTCACTGTTTTCTCGACTTCCTTTGACTTAGATTCGGTAATTGACATGGTTAACCCTATGGGGATATTTAAACACGATGTTCTTATCCCTATTGAGTCCCTTGACATGGGTTCCTTCCAGAGAACTGTTCTTCCATCTAATGAAGACCTCTTGGAAGCCATGATCGAGGTGTGTCCCTTGACATGTGTTTCTTCCCGTTGGAAGCCATGATCAAAGTTCATCTTGAGGATAGTTCCTTTTAATGTGTCAACCTCGTTAAAAAATGAATCAGTTCGTCTTGAGGATAGTTCCTTTTATTGTGTTAACCTCGTTAAAAAATGAATCAGTTCATCTTGAGAATAGTTCCCTTTACTGTGTTAACCTCGTTAAAAAATGAATCATTTCATCTTAAGAATAGTTTCCTTTACTGTGCCAACCTTGTTAAAAAATGAATCAATTCATCATGAAAAGAGTTCCTGTTATTGTGTCAACCTCGTTAAAAAATGAAACATGTTCCTTTGAACATAGTTCCTTTTCTTGTGTCAAGCTCGTTAAAAAATGAAACAAAGTTCTATGAGCATAGTTCTATTCCTATGTCAAGTTTGTTAAAAAATGAAACAAATCCTCTCCAAATTAAGTGGAGTCTTTCATCTGATCTCATAAATGAACCTTCATTCCATCCAGCTATTAGTAACCAGTAGTCTACTTAGTTGAATGGAATGAAGCTTAGGGGGCATTGTGCTCTAGCAAGTTACGCTTGGATGGCTTTGAAACTTATCTCAAGCATAGTTTTCCTACGTTTCAAGCTTGTGTAAAAATCAGAGAAGAAAACATCGCAATTTTATCACGATTTTTTCCGACTGCCGATTTTATCGGCGATTTTTTCCCGATTTTTTGAAAAAATTGTTAATCGCCAAAAAATCGTGATTCGAACAGAAAAAATCGTTGCCTCCTAAAACAGCGCGGTTATAATGTGATTTTGGTGCTTTTGTTTTTCATTTTTACTTGGACAGGTTTGGTTATGAGAGCTAAGGAGTGAAGGAGGAGAGCCAAGGAGGGAGATACGTGATCTACAAGCCCAAGATTGGACAAAAGTGAAGAATTTCTTGCAAGCCAAGTGAACAAAAATCGAATTTGGACCAAGTGTCTCCGGCAAAACGTTTTTTCCAGGTATGGGCATCAAATTTGACCCATTTTTTTTTGTTTTTTTCTTGTTCTTCCATGGGTTTCTATTACCCATGTATTTTTCATCATTTGTGATTGCATTTGGTTGTGTTTTTTTTTTGTTTTTGTTTTATTGAGAGGAGAGGGTTTATTTTGGTCAAAATTGCAAAAAATTGTTTGTTAAATTTTGTTTTTTTATATTTCTTCTTGTGCTCTTAGTTTCTTCCCATTATTTTTGCTTGTGTTTCAACATGTATTTTTTCCCATTATTTTTGCATTGAGTTGAGGGTTTTTTTTTGTGAAAAAAATCAAAATATTGTATGTAAAATTGTAATTTTTTTATTTTATTTTTTAACTTGCAATTTTTCTTGTGCCCTAGGTTCAAATTTCAACATTCAAAGTTCAAAGTTTCCAACATGCCAAGGAAATTAGATCCTTTATGGGAATTTGGTGAACCTGATCAGGGGTTTGACCGATCAAACTTGACTTGCAAATTATGTGGTCAACACATGACAGGGGGGTATACAGGATGAAATACCACCTGGCACAAATTCCTGGGCATGATGTAGGCCCTTGCAGAAACACCAATCCAGAAATAATCAGTAGAGCCATGAACTCATTGGGAGAAATAGAAACCGCTAAACTCAGCAAAGCAACTCTGAAGAGTCAAATATCAGGGTTTGGAGTTGACCGTGAGAGTGGTAGTGGCTCTTCAGCATCAACCTCTTCTACAGGCAGCCCCGTAGTTGCCTCCTCATTTTTTGTTCCTAGAACCACTCCCGGGGCACAACCATCTATCTCCTCCCTTATTAAAAAAAAGGAGAAGGAAGAAGCCGATAAGTTGTTGGGCAAACTGTTTCTTTGGAGTGATATTCCTTTCAATGTTGCCAGGAACAATCCATTTTATCAGGCTACGGTTGATGCTATTGCTGTTGTTGGCCCAGGATACAAAGCCCCTTCATATAATGACCTTAAAGGGCGCATTCTGCAAAATGAGAAAGCTGACTGCACCAAGAGATTGGAAGAGTTAAGGGCATCATGAGAAGTCACAAGATGCACTGTGATGTCAGATTGTTGGACTGATCAAAGGGGTAGGACCCTTATTAACTTCTTGGTCAGTTGTCCCAAGGGGACAATGTTTATGAAATCTGTTGATGCATCTGCACATGTCAAAGATGCAAGATTATTATGTGATTTATTAGATGTGTTCATTCTGGAGGTTGGGCCCCAAAATTTTGTCCAAATCATAACGGACAACGCTGCAAACTATGTTTCTGCTGGCAAGATGCTTATGGAGAGGTATCCGAGCATATTTTGGACACCTTGTGCTGCACATTGCCTTGATTTGATGTTGGAGGACATCGGAAAGATTGATTTTGTCAAAGATATTGTAGAATCATCAAAGAGAATCACAAAATTTATATATAACCATGGATCTGTGCTTCATTTGATGAGGACATTCACCAACAAGAAGGAGTTGGTGCGGCCTGCTATTACACGATTTTCCACTACTTTCATCTCTCTTCAATCCCTCTTGAATTCTAAGTGGGATTTGAAGAGAATGTTTCTTTCAGATGAGTAGCGTGCTTTGACTATCGGCCGCAAATCAGAGGGACAGGCTATCTGCAGGTTGGTGTCATATCAGGAAGATTTCTGGGCTGGAGTGGAAGAGGTGTGCAGCATTAGTGAACCTTTGGTAAAGGTTCTTAGATTGGTGGATGGAGAGAAGCCCGCAATGGGCTACTTGTATGAGGCCATGGATAGGGCCAAAGAAGTTGTTCGCAGCTATTATGATGATAAGGGTGATGAGGGGTTTCAGAGACAACTTCTTTTATGGGAAGTGATTGATGATCGATGGAACAACACACTCCATCGTCCCATTCATGCTGCAGGGCTCTTCCTGAACCCCGCATTTGCTTATTCATGTGGTTTTCTATTTGATGCTGAGGTCATGGATGGCTTTTCACTTGTGTTCAGAGGATGGTGCCAAGTCCATCAGAACGTGCAGAGATATCCAAAGAGATGGAGGTATATAGAATGGCACGTGGCACCTTGAGCTTCGACATGGCTGTCCAGGATAGGACTACTAAAATGCCAGGTAAGATTTTCATTATTTTAAAAATTTTCTTATGTTTGTAACTTTATAAGTTTATCTTATTTGTTGTAACTTGTAACTTGTAGATGCATGGTGGAGGAGCTACGGTGGCAAATTACCAAAACTCCAAAAACTTGCCATTAGAATACTCAGCCAAACATGTAGCGCTTCAGGATGCGAGCGCAACTGGAGTGTATTTGAAAAAATACACTTCAAAAGGCGCAACAGGTAAAAAACTTAACATATCTCAACTGATTTTTTGAATTCATTAAATATTTTTTTTAAAATATTTAATTTATTAATTTATGACCCTTGTACAGGTTGGAGGGTCAGCGGCTCAATGACATGGTTTACGTCTACTACAATCTTAGATTGTGGGTGAGACAACTTGAGAGGACCCTTGATATGGAGGCCATCTCTTTAGATGCGATTGACACCATTGCTGAATGGAGGGTTGAGGCTGAGAGGCCTGTCATGGAGTCAGCCCCTGATTGGATAGAGCAGGAGGTAGTGGAGGGGGAGGACGAGGAGGAGGACGAGGAGGAGGAGCAGCAGCAGGAGGAGGAGGAGGAGCAGGAGGAGGAGGTGACACCACCTACCACTACTACCGATAAAGGACGTGGTCTGCCTCCTTTAGCTCCTAGTGCTTCAGGTTCCCGTTCTGGTGCTTCATTTTTACTTCTAGAGCACGACAGAGCCCATTGCCAGTCCTGCCAACTTCTTCATCTAGAGAGAAAGGCAAAGTTGTTGTATTTTCTCGCAAGAGGGGCAGAGGAAATCAATAGTATAGGACCATAGGTTATATGGTGCATTGACATTCCTTTGTATATGACATTATGACTCATGATATGAGATACATTATTATATTTTTTGTTGATATTTTGAGGCTGAGTTGACTCTTGAGACTCGGGACTTAGTATTCAGGACAGGGATTCAGTTTTATGTGTGATGTAGCACTAGACATGATATTACACATCTTATATATTAGTTTTTTTTCATATTTATGTGTCAATGCATTTATTTTATGCTGTAGATGCTTTAGATATTAAAAAAATTGAGAAAAAAAATGAATATTTTTGTATGTGCCGATTTTTTCCGATTTTTTCCCCTCGTCGATTTAATTTCGATCGCGATGTTTGCAACCTTGGTAAAAATGAAACCTATCTCAAGCACAATTTTCTCTCTGTTTCAAACTTGTGTAAAAATGAAACAAAACACTTTCAAGCATAGTTTTCCTTTGTTTCAAGCTTGTATAAAAATGAAACCTATCTTGATTCCATTTCGGTTATTATTTTCAAGACGCATTAAACTCATGAAAATCCCGAGATTATTTTTCTATCTTTCATTCTTGTAAAACACATGAAATGCCAGGTTCTTTTTGTCTTTTCTTGCTCGTAAATTAAATTGAAAGTCGGCCATATGAGTACACTTTTTATCACTTTTTGAACTCGTGAAAACTTATGAAAAAAGTGAAACCATGGAGTTCTTTTTTCAGCCCTTTTTAGATTCTTTAAACATGAAGAGATTGCCAAGCACTTGGCAAATTGGCAAATCCATTTGCCTCACAGTTAATTGAACCACATTGAAAGTCTTCAGCCGATTTTTGAGTATTAGCTTTAGGTCAAATGCTGCCAAACCATCTACAGTGTCGTTATGTGTTCAAGAGAAAGTTCAATAAACCATTCATTGCAAACATTTGTCTCCATTCACGTTGACCATCCCTGAGTTAGTCCTTGCAAAATATTTCTTCAAAACTTGATCTAATGGTTTCGTGTCGTAGGCTTTCCTGTGACGGATCACTTTCTATCGACATCAGCTCATTATCTAGAAAGTTGATCTAGAATCCTATCAGTACCTTGGGATCTGCATGCCCTAATGGCAGATTTCTCTCCTTCGACGATAGGTTGCATCATTGACCTTCGATTGAACGATTCTATGAGTGTTCGACTACAAATCATTCATTCACACTTCATAGATTGTATTGGAGTACTTTGAGAGCCATTCTCATTATTTGTGGTTTCTCTCACATTTTTTAATGGTTCACATCATTGATCGGTAATCAAGTGGTTTCTACCATGTTCAACTTCGACACAATCAATGGCATGGATAGATTCATACTAGTTCGAGAAGCGGAAATCAAGACCCTGGATCTAGTTTCCACCATCCAGGCTGCGAGGAGTTTTATTATTCATGATACAGCAGACTACTTATGACAGAGGGCTGCGTCCATACTGTGTCTACTTTTGATGTAATATTGAAACCATATCTGTACCACAATATTTAGTTAGTTTTGATCTGAGTATGGGAATGCCTACCTCAGTGATGATATATATATTTGCATTGAATTTTTTTATAGGTTTTCGACCGGTGTCTCCCATCCAATCCTCGGAATGATAAAGCACTTCACTCTTTAGAAAAAAAAAATTTCTCAGACTTTGCACTTTAGGGGGCAATCTGTTACAAGTCATTTTGTCACCATGACATTTGACTGTTTATGGGTCTATCACCATCCATATCATGTTCCCTTAGAGGTCACAAACATTCATGTTCCTGAATAAAGTCTTGAAAATTGGAGAAAAGCTCTGTAAAATCCTAAAAGTCTACCCACACGATTTTTCTAGCCTTTCCCTACGCATGCGTTGATGTTTCGTCCATTAACTGCGGCGACTCCTGCACTTTTTGCCACTAAAACCTGTGCACCCCCATGAAAATCAAGTAAAAAGAAAAAGTAAATTCTAGAAGCCTATTTGGTCGAATATTCTCCCAACTGGAAGCTTCTAGAGTCGCAATCAGTTCGAGCTTTATCCTTCCACTCATGGAGCTTATCCCTTGGTCCATGGAACTCAAATCCCTTCATGAGAGGAATCCATCCCCCTCTTCATGGAACTGAAACTACCCCCATTTCCCTATAAATTGAGCTCAACTTTCAGGTTGAAGGGTAGACACATGTAGATACCAATGTGATTAGAGACTAATATATATAGTTTCTAAGCGGAAGAGAGTTGTTGTTGGCATAACGAAGATTGCACCTTTGTGTCCATAACTTCATGCTACTATTCTAAGAGAGGAAGGCTTATTAGACTGAAGGAAAACGATTGTTCAGGACCCCAACATCAAGGCATCAGGTTGTAATATTACTCTTTCTATTCAAGATAATACAAATGGATCTCTTTTTCTCATTGCTTTTTTTCTATGCTTATTGGAATAATGTCAATACTTAGACTCCTTGATCACTAAGTTGGATTAGTATTTTTTTATTATTATATGTTGCTGATACTTTGATTATTTGTCTTGTCTTTGATTGCAGGTTCTACTTATTGGAGAACTACTTTGGAGCGACGCAACAAACGGATACATCAGACGTTTGGATATCAAGGTAGGAGCATTTCCCCTCTACTTTACTATTATAATAATCTTGAAATGCAATTAATCTAGAGGAAAAGGTTTTCAAATGGATCTTTGTTTCTAATTACTCGCTAGAGTACTAGGGAGATCGTTCTTGTCCGCAAGAGGGATTAATCCACATAACAAGGAGGCAGCTCTGGGCTGTAGCGTAGTGAACCCACGCAAAGCCTACGCAGAACTACGCAGTCCAACACAGGGACTGCACAGAGAAACACGCAGATAGGCATAGGAGATAGCAGACGCTGAGCGATTTGTTGGAAGGAGCCAAGAATTTTGTCTCAGGTGTTTCATATTTTATCTGCTAGTATATTCCTTGTAAAGAAATCATTTGTTGAAGAATTTAATAAAACCCTCATCTGCTGCACCGGTTTTCCCACATTGGGTTTTTCCAGGGACAATTGTCCAAAAATAACTGTGTACATGTGATTGATTCTTGTGCTTATGTCCTTTACTGTTTACTTCTCTGCATATATGTTTGTGAAAGTTGCAGTAGTATTTATTTCGATATTTACCAGTAGATTTCTGTAAATAGCTTATTGAAATAAAAAGTAGGAGAAATAAATCTATCACTGCAACTGTATAGTTTTCAAATTGAAAATTCACATGATATAATGAAGTAACTAATGTGAGCATGTTATAACCATGATGGCTATATGCTTGAATTTATGATCTAACAAATCTGTTGACGGATGATAGTATTATAGATAGGTTGTTGACATGAATAAAGATGACTAAAGTGGATTCCCATTCAAAGGGAGAACCCTCCATTAGATCCCTTCTCCTAATGTCATGTATATTTTGTACTATTGAAATATGATTTATGGGTATCTGACTTTGATGATCTGCAGCTAAGTTTTGGTTTGAGGTAAAAGAGTTTTCTCTAACTCTAAGCCTCAGTCACACAAAGGAAGGCCTATGGGTACAAATATGTTTGTTGAACACAAAATCGAAGTTTTGTGCATGAAATCAAATGATCGCCTGAAGGACGTCAGTTCTACAAATGTGTAGTAGATATCCGAAAGATCTAAGAGTAGGGAACTTTGGATGTCTACTAGAATATGAATATGTAGACTGATCTTGTGTTTGTAGGTGACCGGGATACGAATACGTCATTATGTTTGAAGTTTGTATTAAGAGGGTTTGACATGACTTGGCTGATTGATATAGTTGAACAGTGTTGGGAATTCAAATATAAATTATTTTTGGTATTTCATAATGGTTTTGTATTGGCCTTCTTGTTCTTAGCACATTAGTTTAAGTATTGACACATGTAGATACCAATGTGATTAGAGACTAATATATATAGTTTCTAAGCGGAAGAGAGTTGTTGTTGGCATAACGAACATTACACCTTTGTGTCCATAACTTCTGCTGGTATTCTAAGGGAGGAAGGCTTATTAGACTGAAGGAAAACGATTGTTCAGGACCCTGGGGGAAATCTGTACAACATCAAGGCATCAGGTTGTAATATTACTCTTTCTATTCAAGATAATACATATGGATCTCTTTTTCTCATTGCTTTGTTTCTATGCTTATTGGAATAATGTCAATACTTAGACTCCTTGATCACTAAGTTGGATTAGTATTTTTTGATTATTATATGTTGCAAATACTTTGATTATTTGTCTTGTCTTTGATTGCAGGTTCTACTTATTGGAGAACTACTTTGGAGCGACGCGACAAACGGATACATCAGACATTTGGATCTTAAGGTAGGAGCATTTCCCCTCTACTTTACTATGATAATAATCTTGAAATGCAATTAATATAGAGGAAAAGGTTTTCAAATGGATCTTTGTTTCTAATTACTCGATGGAGTACTAGGGAGATCGCTCTTGTCCGCAAGAGGGATTAATCCATGTAACAAGGAGGCAGCTTTGGGCTGCAGCGTAGTGAACCCATGCAAAGCCTATGCAGAACTACGCAGTCCAACACAGGGACTGCATAGAGAAACACGCAGACAGGCACAGGAGATAGCAGAGGTTGATCAGGGTGTTAGTGATTTGTCGGGAGGAGACGAGAATTTTGTCTCAGGTGTTTCATATTTTATCTGCCAATATATTCCTTGTAAAGAAATCATTTGCTGAAGAATTTAATAAAACCCTCATCTACTGCACCGGTTTTCCCACATTGGGTTTTTCCAGGGACAATTGTCCAAAAATAACTGTGTACATGTGATTGATTCTTGTGCTTATGTCCTTTACTATTTACTTCTCTGCATATATGTTTGTGAAAGTTGCAGTAGTATTTATTTCGATATTTACTGGTAGATTTCTGTAAATAGCTTATTGAAATAATAAGTAGGAGAAATAAATCTATCACTGCAACTGTATAGTTTTCAGATTGAAAATTTCACATGATATAATGAAGTAACTAATGTGAGCATGTTATAACCATGATGGCTATATGCTTGAATTTATGATCTAACAAATCTGTTGACGCATGATAGTATTATAGACAGGTTGATGACATGAATAAAGATGACTAAAGTGGATTCCCATTCAGAGGGAGAACCCCTCCATTAGATCCCTTCTCCTAATGTCATGTATATTTTGTACTATTGAAATATGATTTATGGGTATCTGACTTTGATGATTTGCAGCTAAGTTTTGGTTTGAGGTAAAATATTTTTCTCCAACTCTTAGCCTCAGTCACACAAAGGAAGGCCTATGGGTACAAATATGTTTGT
Organism: Pinus albicaulis; assembly: GCA_034641835.2. Classification (NCBI taxonomy): domain Eukaryota; kingdom Viridiplantae; phylum Streptophyta; class Pinopsida; order Pinales; family Pinaceae; genus Pinus; species Pinus albicaulis. Next base: position 1,715,780,074 of record CM076581.1, read on the forward strand.
TGAACACAAAATCGAAGTTTTGTGCATGAAATTGGATGATCACCTGAAGGATGTCAATTCTACAAATGTGTTGTAGATATCCGAAAGATCTGAGAGAAGGGAAGTTTGGATGTCTACTAGAATATGCATATGTAGACTGATCTTGTGTTTGCAGGTGACCGGGATAAAAATACGTCATTATGTTTGAAGTTTGTATTAAGAGGGTTTGACATGACATGGCTGATTGATATAGTTGAGCAGTGTTGGGAATTCAGACATAAATTATTTTTGGTATTTCATAATGGTTTTGTATTGGCCTTCTTGTTCTTAGCACATTAGTTTAAGTATTGACAGTTGTATGCCTAGAACCTGCATGATATATCCTTGGTATATGCGTGTGTATCTAGTTGAAGAAATGACTTATGAATTAACTGATAGCAAATTACTATGATAACAAATTTGGATCTGACATGGTGTCTAATGATTTGACTTGATGACTGAAGATTCGCCTTGATGATAATGATATATGAGCATATTGACTTCCTATGACTTGTATTATGATCATGGGAATGACTTGAAATTTTGGATTGATATTGCGTGGTTGATGACAACCTGTTGAAATGATAATAGATGATGTCTTGACTTGATGAAAGCTCTACCTATCACCTGGACTAATGAACTGACACTAAGATCAAGGGGAATTACAAAGGGAAACAGATTATTGATGCAGAGCCCAGTGCCAGTGTTGCCACCACCAAGATCCGGAAGGATGAGCCTGAAGATCCAAAGGAGGGGGGGCGACTCTTCCACTCCCAGATGTGGGTGAAGGGTTCTCCGCTGTGTCAAAATTTCTGAATCTTACAAATATAAATCCTCCTACAATTAACTGATTTGCATTACCTACTTGTATTTTCCATTTAACAAGCTATTTACAAATTTGGTCAGTAAATACTAATTCAAATACTAAGCAGCCTACACTAATATACAGATCAAGTACTGAAAAATAAATGAGACAATCACACAAAGGCCACACTTATTTTGGACTAACGTCCCCGGAAAAACCCAATGCAAAAAAATTGGTGCAAATAATCTGAGGGTTTGTATTATTACGCAACAATATTCTGAGTACAACTAGGGTGCCAAAATACGGCTCACCCAACAGAGAAAATCCTCGGCAGACAGATAATATAGTGAGTTTTACCTCACCCTGCAAGTCCTCAGCGCCCTCTGCGTTGCCTCTGTGCAGTAGATGCATAGGCCTGCGTGGGGATGGCTTATGACTGTGTCACCTCTTCTCTACGTTGATCTGCCTCTTATAAAATCGAGTTTTAGGACTCTCGGCTTAGAAACTCTGATCTTAAGCAAAACTCAAACTATCCCTTGGAAACTCTACGCGGTCCCTATGTGAGCCCTGCGTGGGCCTGCGTCACCTCTCCTAGTGGCTGCGCTGCTTCCTCTGCGGTCTCTGTTGCCTCTCTGCTATGTACTCTTGGTCCTCCAACCAATAACTGCTTCTGCCCCTCATTGCTGCTGAATCACTCAAATCTTATCTTCGTCCGAGCATTGCTCTGTCAAAAGAATTCGATCTCCAAATTCACTCATTGTGTGCGTTCTCCAACTGACCCTCAAGCCTTCCTTTGTCCTTTTCCTGTTGAGAAATCAACGACCGTGATCTAATCTTTAATCAATAGCTAAGATTAAAACAGACTTGATCCTTGTCACTTAGAAGCTTCTCACCCACATTTAAATTAATTCACTTTAATTATTTTAATTCCATAAGTTTTAACTTAGGCTCCATTAAAAATAATTACTTATTTGAATAACCTTCACTCTGAGTGGAATTTCTCCAAATGATTTCTGGGTCTTGGAGATCTCATGTGTTCTAGCCCCTCCACAAAATTTTGGAGCTAGAGCACATTCGATGTTACCTAAAAAATCAACACGCTGCAATTCATTGTCAACAGCGAAGCCAAAAGAACCTCATTTCAACAAAGGTCGTGAAGAGGTTGGGCCTACCGAACACAACACACCTGCAACTGCAGACCATCGGATTGTTTCACCAAGGACGAGATCTTCGCGTTAGCAAACAATGTCGTCTTCCCTATAGCGTCAAGCGCTTCAGAGATGAGGCACTGTGATGTTCCTCCTCTTGAAGTTTGTGATGTATTACTAGGCCAACCATACTTGTGGAAGTGGCATGTTGTGTATGAGTATAGGCCTCACACTGTTATTATTACTTTGCGCAATATGTTGTACAGGATACCAGTGGTAGCATCGCCTACCAACATCTCTTTGATCACTACGAAGCAATGCAGTAAGCTCATTTTCCAGACCAAGAAATTTGTTTTACTTATGATTCACCCTCAGGGAAAGAAGAAAATTGTGGCCACGACCTCCAGACATAGCTCCTCCACATGGCAGCAGCAGATAGACAAGGTCGTCAAGGAGTACAGGGACATCTTCACCTCACCCACAGGGGTACCTCTACACTGTCAGGTCAAACACCCCATTGATCTGACCCCAAGTGCGTCGTTCCCAATGGACGGATCTATCGACGCTAAGTTCTGGAGAACGATGAAATCAAGAGGCTGATTTAGGAGTAGTTGCAGAAACAACACATCATGCCAAAATCATCACCCTGTGGGAGCCTGATCGTATTGGTACAGAAGGACGGGACCTAGAGACTCTGTATTGACTATCGAGCGCTGAAAAATATCACTTTCCGAAATAGGTATCCAGTCCCACAGATTGATGACCTTTTGGACTAGCTCAAGGGGGCCAAATATTTCAGCAAGATTTACTTGAAGTCCGAGCATCACCATGTACCAATCGAACCCTACAATGTGTGGAACACTGCCTTCAAATCCAAGGAGGGCCTTTTCAAATGGCTAGTCATGCCTTTCGATTTGAAGAATGCTCCCGCAACCTTCATGAGGTTGATGGACGACATCTTGCGACCCTTCACCAACTCATTCATGGTGGTGTATTTGGATGATATCCTGATCTTCATCCAGAGTTGGGAAGAGCACCTCTGCCATATTCGACAAGTCCTCCAAACTCTGCAACAACACAAGTTGTGTGCCAATTTGGAGAAATGCACTTTTGGTATAAGGTACATCATTGATGAGAAGGGTGTGCATGTGGACCCAACTAAGGTACAAGTCATTCGGGATTGGCTAGCCCCAACCATGCTAACAGAGAACTACAAATTTTTGGGTCTTGCCAATTTCTACCGCAAGATTGTTTTGGGGTTCTCTCATATCACTTGGCCTTTGAACCAAGTCACAAAGGGGCAGAGAAAAATAATTTTTTTTTTGGTCTGAATCCCAACAAAAGGAATTTTCCAAGTTGAAGCATTGCCTCTGCTATGCACCAATGCTCACATTACCATACCTGTAGCAACCATTTGACATCGAGATAGATGCTTCCGACTATGCTATTGGTGCAATTCTTACTTAGCAGGGGCATCTGGTGGCATATCCTAGTGATACACTTTCAGACACAGTCCGAGTATCCCACCTATGACAAAGAGATGTATTCCATTGTGCAGGCCTGCCGACAATGGAAGCACTACATTCTGGGGAAGGAAACGATCATCCATACAAACCATCGACCCCTGCAGTTCATATAGAGACAAGGGAAGTTGCAGAACGATCGCCATCAGAAATGGTCCACATACTTGCAACACTTCCAATTGAACAATGAGTACAAGAAGGCCAACACCAATAATGTTGCAGACTACCTCAGTCGACCACTGGTCATGGCACTGACCACTGTGCTCGACTCTTGTGGGCACGAGACTTCAAAGTGGCTGCATCTGTACAAGAGTGATCCAAGATTCGACAACACAAACCAGACACTCCTGGAAGGCAAGAAAGTTCCAAATTTTCACCTCCGGGATACACTGTTATGCCACCTAGGACACCTTTGTTTTCCTTCAAGAGAGTGTGCCAAGATGATTTGAGAGGCGCACTACAGTCGAATCGTTGGACACTTTGGAGTAGAAAAAACATTGGCAGTGCTACAAAATTATTTTTATTGGTTGAACCTTCGACAGGATGTTGGGAATTACATCAGATCCTACACTTCTTGCACCATTGCCAAACAGACCATCAAAAATCAAGGCCTATATACTCCTCTGCCCACTCCTAGTCGACCTTGGGAATCCATCTCCATGGATTACATGTCAAGCCTCCCTTCAACTAAGCATGGCAATGATTGCATTTTCGTGGTCGTCGACAAATTCTCTAAGATGGTCATTTTGGCAGCCTCTAAGAAGAGTATCACAACAAAAGCCACTGCCAAGCTCTTCTTTGAACGAGTGTGGGTAAACTTTTGGATCTCACAGTCTGTTATGTCATATCGAGACAATAGGTTCCTAAGTAAATTGGTCAAGTCTCTGGTTGATGCTGGATACCAAGCTCACTAAATCCATGATTTTCCACCCCCAAACTGGTGGTGAAACAAAGGTCGTCAACAAGATGATTGTACACATTTTGCGCATGTACAATGTTGATTTTTAGGTAGCATCGGATGTGCTTTAGCTCCAAAATTTTGTGGAGTGCCTAAAACACATGAGATCTCCAAGACCCAAAAATCGTTTGGAGAAAATCCATCGGGAGTAAAAGTTATTCAAATAATTAATTATTTTAAATGGAGCCTAAATTAAAACTTGGGGAATTTAAATAATTAAAGTGAATTAATTTAACATGTGGGGAGAAGCTTCTAACTGATGAGGATCAAGTATAATTTAATCTTAGCCATTGATTAAGGATTAGATCACGGTCGTTGATTTCTCAATAGGAAAATCTATAAAGGAAGACTTGAGGGCTAGTTGGGGAATACACACAAAGATTGAATCTAGAGATCGAATTCTTCTGACGGAGCAGTGTTCGGACGAAGATAAGATCTAAGTGAGTCAGTTGGAGTGAGGGGCAGAAACAGTTGTTGGTCGGAGAACCAAGAGTACATAGCAGAGCAAGGGAATCAGGGACAACAGAGGAAGCAACATAGCCACAAGGAGAGGTGACGCAGTCCCTAGAGAGGGTGACACAGGCTCATGCAAGGCTCAAGCAAGGCTCACGCAAGGGAAGCGTAGAGCTTCCGAGAGATAGTCCGAGAATCGCTAAATATCAGGCTTTCTGAGTCAGAAGGGATGAAATGCAATTTTCTAAGAGGCAGATCATCGCAGAGAGGTGACATAGACTTCAGCAATCCCCATGTAAGCCTACGCATCTACTGTGCAGAGGCAGCATAGAGGGAACTCGGGTTTCACCAGTTCAGATCTTGGATCAGCCAGGACTTGTAGTGTGAGGAAAAACTCACTATTTTATCTGTCTACCGAGAATTTTCTCTGTTGGGTGAGCCGGATTTTGCCACCCTAGTTGTACTCAGAATATTTCTACTTAATAATACAAATCCTTAGATCTGTTACACCAATTTTCCTGAATTGGGTTTTTCCAGGGACAATTGTCCAAAAATAAGTGTCCTTTGTGTGATTGCATCATTTATTTTTCAGTACTTGATCTGTATATCGGCATTGGGGAATTGTGAGGCCTAGAATGGGCCTCCTAAGGAAATTATAAAATAATAGTGGAAATAATAAAATAAGATTTGATTACATCATCAAATTTTAGAGGGAAGAAAGAAAAAACTACTTTTTCAACTCGTGTTTTTAACTTATCTCCTTAAGTTTTTACTCAAATTTCGAGCAGGAATACTCGTTGGATGAAAAAATTAATTTCCCATCCAAGGAGTACCCATGCTGCATACTTTTGATGGACCCTGCTACACGAAAAATGAGAAATACATGAAAAAACGTGACTGCTCAAAAAATGAGAAATACATGAAAAAACGTGACTGTAGTCACGTTTTTTCATGTATTTCTCATTTTTCGTGTAGCAAGGTCCATCAAAAGTATGCAGCATGGGTACTCCTTGGATGGGAAATTAAGTTTTTCATCCAACGAGTACTCTCGCCCGAAATTTGAGAAAACCCTTGGGGAGATAAGTTGAAAATACGAGTTGAAAAAGTAGTTTTATTATTTTATTATTTTTTAATCTTTTACTTTTTTACTCCAAAAATGGTGAATCCTCCCCCATGGTTGACATCATCATCTTGAATCCTATTGGTTCTCATAAATTTTATTTTAGTTGTACATTTTTCTTAGGAGGCCTATTTTAGACCTCAAAATTCCCCTAATGGTGTAGGCTGCTTAGTACTTGCATTAATATTTTACTGAAGTATTCAGAAAATAACTTGTTAAATGAAAAATACAAATAGGTAATGCAAAACAGTTAATTGTAGTAGGATTTATGTATGTTTAGATTTAGAAATTTTCACATGGTATCAGAGCGATTGCAGATCAAGGAGGACTGAAGCCATCAATAAAAGGACAGAAGAAAGTTTGCAACGGGAAAGTAGCTATCCCGAGAGACAACACAGTCCTAGGTCGAAGAGGTAGAGGAATGGTGACAAAGTCACCTGGGAAGGCTCATGCAGAGCCTGCGTTAGCCTGCTAGGGTGACGCTGTAGTTGCAGAAGGCAACGCAGAGGCTATTGAGTCTCAATTTTCTGAATTGCCGTGGTTGGAGGTGCAATACAGTTTCTTTTTCGAGTTGCTAGTGGGGCACTAATTCTATTGGTGTAGAACAATGTCTAGTGAGGCAGAAGCAAAGTAGAGGGAAGCAGTTCCTCAGAATATTTCTTACCAAGAAGTCTAGATCCAATGTTGAGCAACAACAAAGCAAGATCAGAGAGGAGTGTTTTGACATCTATTGGCAGAAGGATTTCCATGAAGGAAATCAAAATTTAGAGGGATCTTGTTCCTTAGAGGATTTCTAGCACCAAAGAAATTTAGATCCGAGTTTTGCTGGGGCAGCACTGGAAGAATGTTCGACACTTAGTTGAGCAAAGATGGTCATGAATAAACTCAGGGATCAGGACATGTTGGATGGAGCATCCAAATTTGTCATCTAGAAGGCCAGGATCTTGGCAGTCTTGGATGAACATTGCATCAAGGATCATGCCTTGAACACAATTGTTGTTCCAGTATGTTGATCCTCTCAAGAAGTACGAGGAGGCTCAGGCAAAAACAAAACGCATGATCATTAGAGTCAAGGATCATGTTATCCCGCACATTGCTGAGAAGAACACAACAAGGGAGATGTGGGAGGCCTTGACGACTATGTAACACGGATCTTCCATCCAGCGGAAGATGTTGCTTGAGAACTAGCTGAGATTATTTCAAATGCAGAAGGGAGAAGAGATCGATCCCTTCCTCATCAGATTGCAAGGGATCCGAGATCAGTTAGTTTCATAGGGGCTACAACAGATGGTGGAATTCTGGTCAGGATTGCCCTGAATGTAGTCACTAAAGACTGGGAGACTTTTGTCCAATGTATTTTGGGCAGGGCATCTCTTCCAAGCTGGGAAGAGATGTGGGTAGCTCTTCGACAAGAAGAGATCAGACGCTAGACCAAGGCAGGAAGCAGTAGCAAAGGGATCAAAGTCAAGAAGGAGGAAGAGGAAGATGCAACTCCCACAACTAAGGGACAACAAGGGCAGAGAAGGAAGAAGAAGGACCTCTCGAAGGTCAGATGCTTTAGATGTGGGAAACTAGGACATTTCGCCACGCAGTGCCCTTTGAAGAAGAAGGGCAAGGAAGAATCTGACTTGAAGGGTGCTCCAACTCAGGTTGATGAGGATGATGACGATGGATGCGCCATGAGTGCTCATGCACCTAAGAAGTGGGGCAATATGGAATTGTAGATCAGTTACATATAGAACAGGCAGGATCCTTGAGGTGCCCAAATTCTTACATCACATACGGCTACGAGGGCCCTTAATGATAGTAGCAGAATGATGGGTGCCAGTTGGTGCAAGGGATGATGGAGCAAGAGAGGCAGAGCTAAAGTGTTGAATTCTGAAGCAGCATAGAGTAGCGGCAGCAGCAACGCAGTGCACAAAGGTGCTGCTTACGCAGTGTAGAGCAACAACAGTGCAGTGGCAATAGAGGGTCAACACAGATTAGCAGCAAAGGTAGTTCCAGCATTGAGGTGTATCTAGACTGACCAGTATGTCAATTTTTGGGATGTTTTTCAGTTGTTTAACTCTCAGTAACTGAGTTGCACTACAGCAGTTAGTAGTGACTGTGCTATGGGCAGCATGATGTAACATATTGAGAGGGAGATATAACACAAATGTAGCAGTGATAGTGGTAGAGTCATGGCAGCAATACAGATAGCAACAACGCAGTGGATGAGGGGAAGCATACTGAGCATCAACAGTGCAAAGGACCAATGTCATGGATCAGGGTGATGCTTCGAGTGAAGAAGTATTGCTAAAGCACATTCCTCACCAAGAGGGAGTGTTGATTTTTGGGTAGCATTGGATGTTCTCTAGCTCCAAAATTTTGTGGAGGGGCTAAAACACATGAGATCTCCAAAACCTAGAAATCGTTAGAGAAATTCCACCTGGAGTAAACGTTATTCAAATAATTAATTATTTTAAATGGAGCCTAAGTTAAAACTTAAGGAATTTGAATAATTAAAGTAAATTAATTTAACATGTCGGTGAGAAGCTTCTAAGTGATGAGGATCAAGTCTAATTTAATCTTAGCCATTGATTAAGGATTAGATCACGGCTGTTGATTTTTCAACAGGAAAAGTATAAAGGAAGACTTGAGGGTCAGTTGGAGAATACACACAGAGGTTGAATCTAGATATCGAATTCTTCTGATGAAGCAGTGCTCGGACGAAGATAAGATCTAAGTGATTCAGTTGCAGCGAGGGGCAGAAGTAGTTGTTGATTGGAGGACCAAGAGTACATAGCAGAGGCAGCAGAGACAACAGAGGAAGCAACGCAACCAATAGGAGAGGTGACGCAGTCCCTAGAGAGGGTGACGCAGGCCCATGCAGAGCTCACGCAGGGACAACGCGGAGCTTCCAAGAGACTATTCGAGAATTGCTGAATATTGAGGTTTCTGAGCCGAGAGGGCTAAAAATCGATTTTCTGAGAGGCAGATTAGCATAGAGAGGAGGTGACGCAAACTTCAACAGTCCCCACATAGGCCTACGCATATATTGCATAGAGGGAGCTGGGGTTTCGCCAATTCAAATCTTGGATCAGCTAGTAATTGCAGTGTGAGGTGAAACTCACTATTTTATCTGTCTTCCAAGTATTTTATCAGTTGGGTGAGCCATATTTTGGCACCCTAGTTGTACCCAAAATACTGTTGCTTAATAATACAAACCCTTAGATATTCTGCATCGGTTTTCTCGCATTGGGTTTTTCCGGGGACAATTGTCCAAAAACAAGTGTGTCCTTTGTGTGATTGCTTCATTTATTTTTCAGTACTTGATCTGTATATTGATGTAGGCTTAGTATTTGCATTGATATTTTACTGAAGTATTCAGAAAATAACTTGTTAAATGGAAAATACAAGTAGGTAATGCAAATCAGTTAATTGCAGTAGGATTTTTGTATGTTTAGATTCAAAAAATTTCACATACAACTCGAAGGATCCTCGCACATGGTACAGAAGCGTCCCCTATGTCCAACACAACTACAACAGAGCTCTCCATAGCTCAACTGGCCACAACCCCTTTCAGGGGGGTTTGGGATTCTAGCCACTATGTCCCATTGATGTGGCCACTACTCATGCAACTTCGGCCCATGTCCAATCTGAAATCAACAGGGCTTATAGCTTCATTGAGTGAATCTAGCACATCTGCTAGCACGTCCATGACATATTGGACAAAGCCAATGCCAAGTGTAAGCAATGACATGATCAACATCGTTTGCCACACAAGTCCCAGGTGGGTGACAAAGTTTAGCTACATTTGCAGAAGGAGTGCCTCGCTGGGCTCCACCATAAGCTTCGACTGCTCCGATATGGGCCATACACCGTCACCAAGGCTGTAGGGGACAATGCTTTTGAGCTCAACATTCCACTGTTCCTTTTCCTGCACCCAATGTTCAATGTGTACTACCTTTGGCCATACTTTCCACCATTACTAGACACATCCGACATTGCAGAACAACTAACACCAACAGATTTAAACCCAGACTGCATGGAACAAGCCACCATTGATCGAATCATGGACACGCAGATCAAGAACACTCGCCAGCACAAGATCCAACTGTATCGATTTGTCAAAGTTGGCCAACTCCTGCACCAAGGCAAGTGGCTCACAGGGACAAAGTTCAACAAAAGTGTCCCCATCTCATGGAGGCACTAAATGCTCTAGGGACCATTACTTCCTATGGGGGGAGGACTGATCCAGGTGGATATTGGTGGCCACCCACCTATTCTACTTGGACCCCCACCATTGTATCTTTTAGTTTTTTAGTTTCCTTAATTGTAGCACAGTTTACTATTTTTAGCAATTTTTCGAGTACTAAACTTCTAGAGCCGTTTTGAGGGACTAAAAGATGTTTTGAAGGAAAATGGAGAGACTGAAAAAGTCCTAAACCATTTTACTGATTTGTTTTTGGACTCCTCTTCAAAATATTCAAAACGAGGCATTATGATAGCCAAACGAAGATCGTATGCCAAAGTTACAACCCCGGGAAATTGACGTTCCAACTTACCCCAACGAGGCCCATAAACTTTTGGTGCTTCATCTCCTATGATTAGGTTTTTGGATGTCAGGGTTTCTCATTGCTTCTGAATGATAAAAATGCCACTGAGCCTCATTGTAACATAGTTCAGAGGCATGTCGCTGCCACATCTCTTCTCAGATATAAGCTACCATCGCCTGAGCTAGTTTATTTCCATTCTTTTTTTAAGTATATTTCAGTTCTTTGATATTAATGAAATGAGGTGTTATTTTTGCTACATCTCTTTATTTATGGTTATATTTGTATTCTGTTGCATTCCTTTCTAAGTTAAGATCATCTTGGAACTCAACCCTTGAGTATCCTTTATTGATGGTACGATGTCTTCTTTGATGTCTTGACCTTTCTTAATACTCTTTTTGATGATCCTTCTTCAAGCTGCCTTTCCTTGTCTTTGTCGCCTTAGCTATGATACCATGTTGATAAATCTAGGGAAGCTAGATTAGGTGATTTATCTTACTTTGATAACTTCTTGTGATGTATTTTTACTTAAATTAATTAGCTTCTTCTTTCTCTTGATTATATTTAGTGTTCTTATCATAAAACAACTACCAAATCTTGATTATATTTAGTGTTCTTATCATCAAACAACTACCAAATCATAAATAGAAATGAGACAAGGGGACACAAGATGTAGGTGATCAACCAAGTCCAAAACCTCTCCTCTTGAGAGGAAACCCCACAAGAATTATTCTCTTCTTATAGAATCTTCAAATGACAAATTCCAAGACCTAATACCCTTGACAAAGACCCCTCCAATACCAAGTCAACGTTTCTCATTGATGAGCTTTCTTTTCAGCAATTTCAACTCCAACAACTTTAACCCCAACAGTTTCTTTTGCAACTTCGATCCAACAGTTTCTTTTGCAACTTCGACCCAATAGGTTTTTCTGAAACTTCATCCCAGTAGTTTCTTTTGCAATTTCGACCCAACAGTTTCTTCTACAACTTAGACCCCAACAATTATCCAACTCTTCGACTTGCCCAAAAACTTTCCAACACTTTGACTTGCCTAGCAACTTTCCAGAACTTCAACTTGCCCAACAACTTTCCAACACTTCGACTTTCCAAACAACTTTAGAAACCCTAACACAAGAAAGAGAGAGAGAAACCCAAAAACTTTCATCTTGCTTTTCTTCTTCTTTTTCATCCTTTTCCAGCTTCTTCCTTGAGAAGATCGAACTTGCTTGTTGTGCATCCAAATGAGGTCGAGTTCCTTCTTATTTATAGGCTTTCTTGGGGTATTCAAATTATTTCCTTGATATTTCATGTAGGCCAACTTGCTTGAGGCACTATGACAAGGTCTTGCAGGGACTCTGACTCTAATTTGACTCAAATAATTTTTTCCTTACAATATGTAACATACCCACAAGGTCTTTCATACATGACAATGACTCTTATGACTTGTTGACTTGAATACAAGCCCTAGAAGCACCTAAAAATAAATTTCCCATGAGCATCAAACCCATGCCTCAAGAATGACAATAATAAATCTGTTTTTCTCTTTACATAGAATCATGATTACTTATTTCATTATGAAGACAGAACCTAGTTACATATTTCAACAAGTGAACCTCGTACTTGATAAATCACTGAATTTATGTCTAATGTATGGAATGAATTGAATAACTAGGGTTTTTCTATTGTACCATTTATTGTTGAAAATAAATTACATAGAATCTAAATATTATCATTAAATGCATTACTCATGTATGAAATGTGAAATGAAATCTCCTTGGTGAATCTTTAAACTAGCGCTCCCAAGAAACTTTGATCCCACACAAAGATAATAGCTAGGGTTTTGATCTAGGGCATCAAAATTCCATGATTCCTTCACAAGATTTAGGGAATATTTCACCTCTATAGACTCCATCATCCCAAGGACTAGGCATTGGCTTTGTCAATTAGGTGATCAAACCCAAAATCATTCCCAAACTAAATTTTCTCTCTTTTTCTAATTTCATCCCTCTTAAAGATAAGACATCATCTAGGGCATGGTGCGAGGTGACATAGAAGGAGAATTTGGCTTGTGGAGGGATTCAACATTGAGGGAAAAGTTGATTGCCTCAAAATCATCTTCCTTTAGTGGCTATTCTTTCCATTTCAAGACCTAATTCTCTTTCCCTAGAAAAACCCTAGTTGTTGTAGAGCTTCAACATGGCGGCTTGTTGAAGGATTCTTAGAACATTTTCTTGCTAATATTAATTTTTTGGAAATATTTTATTGGCCTATTGATCCTAGGATATCTCATTTGTCTTGATGCATCTCAATCCCTAGGTCAATTGTGCCCCAATTTGGTCTTACTCAAGTATGCGAGTTGCCTTTAATTCCTCGATTAAGCCTTGTACTTAAGAAGAGCCATCCTCTATAAGCCTCTAGTGTCACCTTAATCCTCGAACCTAACATATTTCTCATAGGTGACCTCTCTAGCAAGAAACATCCCATTCTTGAAAGTCCATAAAAAGTAGGGGCTAGCGGTTGTGGTGATAGTGGGCCACACCTCATTGTTGTCGCTTAGTCTAGTGCTTGCCTTATAGGGTTCCCCTCTATAATTCTTGCTCGATTTTGAGGCAACAAGGCTTTTGGCGTTGAGTTCATGAGGTGTATATGCTACTATTGGCAAAAAGGTCAGAATTGATTAAGGATTCCAAATAGTTATATTTTGCCACTTACTTTGATTCCATAGCTTTTTTAATCACTTTAAGGAAAAGGATGTGAATATCACTGTATATGCCCTTCCTTTTCTTTCTTATTTCTGACATAAATAATTTTTTGTATATATAAGAAGTATCTTTTACGATAAAAAAACAACCATTTGGATCTAAATCAATGTGGAAAAAGTTGAAGTCGAGATTAAATCGGCAAGGGCCCAAAAGTTGAAAAACTCGATAAAGTTGGGAGTTTTTTGAAAAAGTCGGCAAAAAGTCGGGAAAGCTAAAAAAATACAAAAATATTCATTTTTGGAAAAAAACCTGATTTTTTCAAAAAAAATTAAAAAAGTATTAAAGAAACTACCTCAATCACGATTTTTTCGAGAAAGTTGGCAAAAAGTCGAGACTTCGAGGATAAAATCGCGACTTTTTCAGGGATGAAAAAGTCGGCCAATAAAGTTGGCTCTGGGAAAAATTCGGGATTTTTTCATAAAGTCTGGACTTTTTGCTGACTTTTTCCACACTGATTTAAATTGATTCTATTTTATATAACCGAATAAAATACAAATATCAAAATTTTAAAATGCCAACATATTCTAAAAGTCCTTGACTAACCATAAAATGTATTACAATCATTATAATATAAATATTCTCTTGAATCAAAACCAAACAAGAGCATGAGTAAGAGGAAAATTAGATAAATTTACCTTTATTTCACTCACAAGAGCATCAATTGAACGATATGGACCATAAACAATAATATCTAAATTAAGACTCTGCAAAATAAAAGTGCTATCATTATGAACAAAAAAATATATAACATCCCATCGTAGAGACCCTAAACTTGTTAAATTTAATCATAAGAAGTACACATTTAGGGATAGAGTGTGCATGCCTTATAAATCAACATTTCATTCCAAAGGATGTCCTCTTCATTTAATTTAAAAATTTTGCAAATTTGCTCCGCACTAATATAGTTGTCTGAATTTTTGCATGCAATATATACAGAAGTCACCCTATACAAACATTAAGATTCTCTTAATCATAACAAATGAAACTATTGTCTTATTTATTGCATTAATTTCATGTACAAACAAGTGAGTGAATATTTTCCAACACTTACATATATCAAGATAAAACAAACTAAAACTTATACCTCCTTAGTAGATGGTTTTGTGGACCAATTAAGAATGTTTAAATTCATATCATCAAATCTTAGTTACTAAAAAAATTTAATAGGTGTATTTCACTTATTTCAATCATTCTCTTATCAACTAATGATATTTGAAAAGGGAACTCTAACTAATTTTGAAATCAATTTTTGAGGACCCTATTACAACCCAAATCATACGTGCATGATTAAAGCTGCAAACAACAATGCACAATCCTACAAGAACATATAGGAAGATCACCCACTGTAACCTCGACAACATGTCCTCTTGCTTTAGGCTAGATTCCCTCCAACTCAAGGGTGACTTCCCTATTAGAATCACTAAGGCTTAGACAAAAGGGCACAAGGTGATGTCAATGGTAGCCTCTGAAGACTGAAACACATTTTGGAGAATTTTAGGGATTCTGTAAAAAGAGTAAATGGGTGATGGAGGTAAATGATTAGTGCCAAATACTTCTAGGGATATCGAGTCAAGGAATCAAGTGGAAAGATGAGATCAAGAAGTAAACCATCTAAAATCACTTATGCAATATTTTGTGGATTGAAGCAATGGGATAGAACCAAGGAGCTAAACCAACCCCTCATCTAATCACAAAAACATCATGAAATAATGATCCGAATAGAAAGGATCCTTCCATGGGGAAATCCTTTAACCACAAGATCAAAACCCTTACTAAGGAATTTTAGAGTATGGCCAAACAAGAAGGATTAAAACTTACCTCAACCAACAAATGAGAAGAGCCTCTAAACATTGTCCTTCCAAGTGACAAAGTTGTTAAATTTTGGGTACCAAGGAAAAGTGGTTCCCCATGGCTTTGATATTTTGCCTAGGGAGAAGTGTCCAATCTATTGTACCTCTTATTCTAAAAGTGACTTAATAAGTGGTAAAGTCAGTCTAATTTAAAAGTCAAAGTGATAAAGTTATGTTCTAATTTGAAAGTGACTATATTAGAGTCAATGAAGAATTAGAAAGTGAAAAGTGACTATGGAAATAAAAGGTCGTGGGTCTTTATTTAAGTGGATGAGTGATTAATAGAAAAATTGAAAATAATGCACATTTATTTTCAGCCCTTGAACTAAAGCTTTCTTAGCCATTGAATCTAGGGATCACTCAAAAGTAACTTAGGTTAGGTCAAAAGGAGAGAAGAAGAGGAAAAAATCATTCTATTCTTTCATGAGCATTTGAGATAAAGCAATAGAGAGCAAAGGAGATTTTTCTGAGCAGGGAGGAAGTGAAGAAGAACAACAGGAGTTTGGCACGCATCCCAAGGAGCATTTTGGGCACGCTAACCAAGGAGTATCTTGGCATTTGTAGCAGAACTGTACAACAAGAGTTTGGCATGCATCCCAAGGAGCATTTTGGGCACGCTAACCAAGGAGTATCTTGGCATTTGCAGCAGAACCGTACAACAAAAGTTTGGCATGCATTCCAAGGAGGGTGACGACACATATTTCGAGGAAAATAGGCTGCAAGTTGAAGGCACGAAAATCGAGGCAGCTGGGCATGTTTTTCGAGGAGAGAACCTGCTACACTTTTCTGTATAGTCCATACAGTCCATATAGGCCGTATGCTGTGATCTGGGCACATTTCCCGAGATTGGCCGTACAACATTTATTGTTGTGTTTTCTATCTAAACTGGTTTTTCTTTGACACAGTTTTCGAGGTGGAGGCTTTCACGGAAATCGAGATAAGTATGTTTTGTAAATGTTGGAATATTTTCCTGCGTATTTCATTTTCTCTATAACAATTTTCAAAAATAAGAAGCTCTCAAACTGGTTTTCCCCAAGAGTTGTAGGGGGTTTTTCCAGGGTCACATTAACCAAAAATCTCAGTGTTATTTTCTATGTATGGCTGTTATAATTTTTTTGTGCATTTATTTCCAGCGGTAGTAAAATCTTCTAATTTGTATTTTGAGAAATAAATATCATTTCCAGATTTTAGTGTTTTAATCATGCTTGCATTTCACATTAAAAGAATGGAGTGATAAGGGAAATCGGTTAATCAAAGTGGGGTCTGAATTTTTACATGGTATCAAAGGAAAGTTGGTTGGAAAATGTTTTTTTGGGACAGTAGTGTGTAAATTACAAAAGTTTGATTTTTACACAGAAAAAGTTTACCCAGATTTGAAATTTCAGTTTTATAGGACAGTGAATCATGACTTTGGGTTTGAGGGTTGAAGAAAGGTTAGATGGGCAGAGTAACTATAGTGCATGGAGGGATAGAATCCAATGTATCTTTGAGGAAGCAGAGCTCTAGGGCAATATGGTACATACCACCCAGCACCCAATAGCAGCTCCTGTTGTTGCAACACAATTAGCAGAGTTTGCTAAAAAGAATGTTAAGGCCAAAAGACTAATTTTGAACGGAGTCAAAGATCATGTCATTCCTCACGTGAGAGGAAAGACTGATGCACATGAAATGTGGAATACCTTGATTGGGCTTTACCAGAGCTCAAATGAGAACCGTAAGATGGTCCTAAAGGAGAAACTAAAGGCCATAAAAATGGCTAAGGCTGACAGTGTTACAACATACCTCGCCAAGATCACTTCGGTGAGAGATGAGTTGGCGGCCGTAGGAGAGACCATTGCACCAACTGAGTTGGTGAAGATAGCTTTGCATGGTCTTCCCAAGACTTGGGAGAGTTTTGTAGATGGTATTGTCACACGAGAGAACCTTCCCAGATGGGAAAGGTTGTGGGACGATTTCATTTAGAATGAGATCAAGAAGAACCATCTAGGGACAACCAAAAATGGGGATGAGGATGACAATGTGGCATTGTTGGAAAGAGGCAAGAAAGGAAAATCAAAGAAGGGAGCTTCCACTAGTGGAGGCAAAGGAAAAGGTAAAGGCAAACAACAACGCAAATATAAGGACTATTCCAAAGTCAAATGTTGGAATTGTCAAAAGATGGGACACTATGTTGTTGTGTGTCCAGAGAAGGAAAATAAGAAAGGTAAAAAGACAACCATGGCAACTTCTGCAGAGATAGAGGACTTCTCAGAGAGTTTTGATCGATAGTTTGGCTTCATAGCTTGTGAGTCCTCCACTGCATTATCACCTGCCATACAGGTTCAGAGGGAGTATGCACTCGCCTCTACTAGCAGAGCATCTTCTAGTGTTTGGTATGTTGAAAATGGCGCTTCGCGTTATATGACAGGAGTCAGGGAGTACTTCTCAGAGCTATCAAAGAGTGATATTGATATTGATGTAGTACTTGGTGATGACAACATTGTTAGAGTAGTCGGTGTTGGAACATTAACATTTGATAGGGAACCCAAACCTCCCTTGAAAGTGTCAGATGTTCTATATGTGCCTGGAATGCAGAAGAACTTGATATCCATCTCAGCACTTGAGGACAGAGGGTATGAGGTGTTGTTCAAGAATGGACAAGTGCTCATATATCCTAAGGGAACTCCAGCTGCTTCAACTAGAGTGATTGGAGTGTGCCATGCTAAGGTTTACAAGTTCTCATTCCAGCCCTTGATGGCATTGAGTAGCAGTACTAGGGACAGGACCAACAACAGTTCTAACAATTCAGAGTTATGTGAGATCTGGCATCGCAGGATGGGTCACATGTATCATGGGACTTGAGGATATTACGAGAGATCACCATTGGTGTGCCAGATTTCAATTCTGATCACATTGATGTATGGAGAGGATGTGTTATGGGGAAGTTTGCAAAAGCTCCTTTTCCCAGCAGTGACAGCAGGACGACAGGGATCCTTGACTTGATTCATTCCAATGTGAGTGGTTGGATGTCTCAAGTGTCCTTGAGTGGCTTTGATTATTCTGTCTTATTCATTGATGACCACTCCAAGAAGGCCTGGATCTGTTTCTTGAAGACCAAGGGCGAGGTATTCAAGCAGTTTCAAGAGTTCAAAGTTCTCATGGAAACCCAGACAGGCAGGAAGATCAAGGTACTAAGGTCGAACAATGGAGGTGAGTGTACTCTTGGTGAGTTTGTGGATTTTTGTGTCGAGGCAGGCATTAAGAGGGAGTCCACGGTTCCTTACAACTACCAGCAAAATGGGGTGTCTGAAAGGAAGAACAGATCCATTGTAGGGGTTGCCAAAGCCACGATTCACGATCAGGGGTTACCTTTATTTTTGTGGGCAGAGGCCTGCAACACTGTTGTTTACTTACAGAACAGGACTTCGCATCGTGCCTTGGGGAATGTGACTCTTGAAGAGGCCTTCTCAGGGAAGAAGCCTGATGTTGGGCACTTTCGTATCTTTGGGTGCCTTACATATTCTTATGTCCGCAAAGAGAGCAGGACCAACCTAGAGCCTACTGCAAACAAGGGCATCTTTGTGGGTTATAGCGAGACCTTGAAAGCCTACGAGATTTACATTCCTGCAAAGACAAAAGTGGTTGTCAAGAGGGATGTAAAGTTCGAGGAGGAGATAGCTTTCAAGAGGTCATGGGAGTTACAGTGTGTAGAGTCACCAAACACTCAGTAGCAACCTAGTCAGTCACTGTGATCCAGTGCACAGGATGCAGGAGGTCAAGGATCAGGAAGTACATCTACTACAGTTATAAGTCCTTCAGTGAGCAGTGGCTCTCAGAGTCAAGTGAGTGGATCTTCGGGAAGCTTATAGGGCAGTCCGCAGAACTGGTCACAGATAGTCCACTGATGGAAAGCTCGCATGGTACATCAGGTTCTACAAGCACAGGTATAGGTATGGGGTCATTTGGCAGGCCTTCAGGAGTTCAGGCTTCCGATGATGATGAGGATTCTTTCACTCCGATGGAAGAAGTAGTTTCAGGGAAGAGGAAGCCAAAGCGGCTTCAAGACACCCTGTGCGAGGCCACATTAGTTGTTGGTCCAAAGAGACAGGTCAGAGAGAGTAGACCACCTGAGCATTTCCTTAGTTACATGGTGTGAAAATTTACAAACAGTTGCAGTGATAGATTTATTTCTCCTACTTATTATTTCAATAAGTTATTATTCAGAAATCTTCCGACAAATATCGAAATAAATACTACTACAACATTCACAATTATATATGCAGAGAAATAAACAGCAGAGAGCATAAGCACAAGAATCAATCACATGTACACGGTTATTTTTGGACAATTGTCCCCAGAAAAAGCCAATGTGGGAAAACCGATGCAACAGATGAGGTTTTTTATTAATTCTTCAGCAAATGATATCTTTACAGGGTAAATATACGGCAGATAGATTCTGAACCAACTAAGACTAAATTTCCAACTTACTCGGACAATTCTTTGACACCCAGAACAACCCCTGCATGCCCATGCGTCACTCTGCGTGATTCTCTGCGCAATCCAAGCGCTGGACTGCATGATTTTGCGTGGAGACTACGTGGGGTCTCTGCGCTGCAGCCTCAAGCTGTCTCCAGTGATCCACTGTTGCCCTCCGACCCTGATCTCGATCACCCCTGACCTCCTCCTCCTGCTTCTGCAACTCTCCCACTGAGATCAAATTCTACATCATAATGGATCTCCTTCGGGTATTGAGTATATGCCCGACTTATTTTCCAAATGACCCTCAAGCCTTCTTTTATAATCTTCTTGTTGGAGAACCAATGACCAACGGCCCAGATTAAAAGATTAAGCAATGGTTGAGATTAGAACTTGACTTGATCCATGCTTTCTAGAAGATTCACACTTTGACATATTAAAACCCTTTAATTATTTCATTTCCCTAATTTTAGACTTAGGGTCCTCATTAAAATAATTAATTACTTTAATAAGTCTTGAACCGAGTGGAATTTCCACAAATTGTTTCTAGGTTCTTTGGAATGTTGTTGCCCAATCCATCCTGCAAAGTTTGAGACTTGGAACACTTCCGGATGCTACAAAAATCAACACATTGCACTAGTAACAAGCATTGTTGATATTGAACCTTCTAGTTATGAGCAGGCAGCCAGCTAGCAGGTCTGGAAAGGGACCATGATAGAGGAGTATTCTTCTATTATGAAGAACGATGTTCGGGAGGTAGTGCCTAGGCCTGAAGGTAAATCAGTTGTTACTTCCAGATAGCTCTACAAGATAAAGCATGTTGCAGATGGCAGCATAGAGAAGTTCAAGGCTCGGTTTGTGGCGAGAGGGTTCTCATAGGTAGAGGGAGTTGACTATGAGGATACCTTCGCTCCCGTAGCTCGGTATACATCTATTCGCTCCATTATTTCGATTGCAGCGGAGATGAGTTGGAAGATCCACCAGATGGATGTGAAGACCACCTTTCTCAATGGCTTCATTCAGGAGGAAGTTTATATTGAGCAGCCATAGGGCTTTGAGGTGCATGGGCAAGAGACCCATGTATGCAGGTTGAAAAAGGCACTCTATGGCCTGAAGCAAGCTCCTAGAGCTTGGTACACTCGTATTGATGCATACATGCAGCAGTTGGGTTTCACTAAGAGTGAGGTTGATCCGAACCTATACTTCATTGTGGTAGGCGAGGAGCCTCTCATTTTGGTGTTGTATGTTGATGACTTGTTCATCACTAAAGCAGAGAGACTCATTGAGGGCTGCAAGAGAGATCTTGCTTCAGAGTTTGAGATGAAAGATATCGGCTTGATGCATTATTTTCTGGGATTGGATGTGTAGCAAGAGGAGGGTCATATCTTCCTGAGACAGGGAAGTACACATTGGATATTCTTAGCAGATTTCACATGGAGGACTGCAAACCCATGTCTACACCTATGATCACTAACTGGAAGAAGCTTCACGCTTTCGATTCCAAGTTGGTGGATCCTACACTATACAGGAAACTAATTGGATCACTGATGTCTTTGGTCAACACTCGACCAAATATATGTTTTGCAGTTAACACTATGAGTCAGTTCATGTGTGAACCCAGGAGAGTGCACTGGGTGGCTACAAAACACATTCTTCATTACTTGAAGGGGGTGGCTGCAAAACACATTCTTCGTTACTTGCAGGGTACTGTGGATTATGGTCTATACTATAGATAGGGTGATGGAGTGAGACTGGCAGGATACACAGATTTAGATTGGGTAGGATGTGCTTCAAATAGGAAGAGCACTTCAGGGTGTTGTTTTGGGTTGGGTTTTGCAGTTGTGTTGCGGTTCAACCGGAAACAACAGTCAGTTGCATCGAGCTCAGCTGAGGCAAAGTATATGGTTCTTGGTTTGGCTAGTTGTGATGCCATATGGCTTCGCAAGATGTTGTTTGTTTTATTTGGTCAAGCATTGAGACGTTCTGTGATTCACTGCGATAACCAGAGTTGCATAAGATTCACGAAGAATCCAGTTTTCCATGACAGGTCAAAACATATTGGGATCAAGTATCACTTCATTCGAGACTATGTCCAAAAGGGAGCAGTCAAGATTGAGTACATCTCCACAACTGAGCAGGTAGCGGACATCCTCACCAAAGCCTTACCACGGGGCAAACATGTCTACTTTAGAGACAAGATGGGAGTGGTGAGGAACACTTTCCTCGGTAAGAGGGAGTGTTAAATTTTGGGTACCAAGGAAAAGTGGTTCCCCATGGCTTACATCTTTTGCCTAGGGAAAAGTGTCCACTCTTTTGTACCTCTTCTTCTAAAAGTGACTTTATAAGTGGTAAAGTCAGTGTAATTTAAAAGTGACTTTATAAGTGATAAAGTCACGTTCTAATTTGAAAGTGACTTTATTAAAGTCAATGAAGAATTAGAAAGTGAAAAGTGACTATGGAAATAAAAGGCTAAGTGGGTCTTTATTTAAGTGGGTGATTGATTAAATAAAAAAAATGAAAATAATGCTCATTTATCTTCAGCCCTTGATCTAAAGCTTTCTTAGCCATTGGATCTAAGGATCACTCAAGAGTCAAAAGTCACTTAGGTTAGGTCAAAAGGAGAGAAGAAGAGGAAAAGATCATTCTATTCTTTAATGAGCATTTGAGAGAAAGCAAGAGAGAGCAAAGGAGATTTTTCTGAGCATGGAGGAAGTGAAGAAGAACAACAAGAGTTTGGCACGCATCCCAAGGAGCATTTTGGGCACAAAACCAAGGAGGTATAGAAATTTTGTGACCCAACCCCGGTTATCAATTTCTCCTTATTACTCCTGTTGACCACACTTTGTCAACGACCCCACAGCAGTACACCCCCATTTTTTCAAATGGGACTTGTCATGTTTGAGGTTCACGTCATCCAGATTTCATCGACAGACGAGAGTTTTTATAAATGATGTAAACCCATTCGGCATGTTTATGATGAAAATGATCTAAGTAAGACCGTCAATGTAAGTAACAACCTAGGTAAGCCTAGTATGTTGGTGACGATCTATATCCTCAGAGGCTTTTTGTCTCACTGATTTACTTGTGTTTTTCGACACAAGTTATCGGCAGAGTTTTTCCCTCCAGCCTCACCCCAAAGCTAGGGTGGATTTTGTCATCAGCATGCTAAGTGAGTCCTAGTGTTTTCTATCGAGTCCTTGTAAAAGTAGTTTGGGAATAATCCTAGCTATTTGGCTAGATTATTTTATTACAAGCTACTTGGTCTGCTAGATCATGTTTTGAGTCGCAGAATTGGGTATTTATTTGAGGGTCTATACAAATAGATATCCCCCTTCATGTGTCTAAATATTTTATCTTATGTAAAGAGGGTTGGAAAAAATAATTAAAATCCCCTCTCAGTCAATTAATTAAAATTTCTGGTCAATTAATTAAAAAAATCAAAAGCCAGAAATTTAATTAATTTAGGGTCCTAAGTTAGAATAAAATCATTCAAAGGCAAAATTCGTTGGTCCTTAAAAAATGAATTTTTAAAGGCCCCAGGTCAATGGAATATTGATAATTTTAAGAAATTTTGGACCCTTGGGCCTAGGTGGTTAAGTCAAAGTCAAAAATTTGAGGTAATTAACTCAAAAATAGTATTTTTGAATTAATTAAAATGAATTTAAATGATAAATTCGTTTTTTCTCCAAATTTATAATTTCGACGGTTCAGATTAAAATATGATCAAATCTTATCGACGGTCGAGATTATTTTGACATGGATCAACCGAACTAGCCGTTGGAGATTTTGTCCTATAAATTAAAGGTCTTTATCAGTCTTGAGTGATTTGATCTTAGGATCGTGCACTTGTTCTCAGAAGCTCTTGTAAATTTTTGAGGAATAAAGCATAAAGGCTTTGGGGTTACAAATTTTGATGTTCCTTCTCGGATCTATGTGGTGATTTGTCTATGAACTCTGCTACTTGATTTGGTATTTTATGGTTGATGGCCTTCATGGATTAATCTACATACAGGTATCTTGTGCAGTTTTCTAGGTTCATAAAATGACATTTCGATTTTTTTTTAAAGGATCTCATGTTATTTTCTTAAATCTCTATCGATCTAAATTTCAGATCTAAGTGTGCAGGGAAATATTTTTTAAGGTTTTGAGCGTCTAGGGAAGTCTTCGGTTGGACCAGCCAACTCTCATATAACATAAATTTGAGAAGCTCATTATTTGTTAAATTCCAAGTCTATCTTACGAAATTTGTGGTTTTGCAGGATCTCCCAGGGCTTGTGCCTCTCTTTCAAAAAAATTCATTTTCTAAAATTGTGTTGAAATGGATTTAAATCTGGCTGTGAGAGCTTTCTAAATTGTAAATTAAATTTGTAAATATTTTCTAGGTTGTAAGGATTTATTATTTTTCTGTGTATAGTCTTGGTTTTGTTTCTGTTTGGGTTTTTGCAGGATTGCAGGAGGTTTTCTCCAAAATTTCTTTAGATCTAAGCAAGATCTGGCCTCAAGATAGGGTCTGCTTCCAGATCTGGGCGTAATTTCAAAATCTCTGGTGCATCTTAAATCTGCACTATACAGGAAAATTTTCTTTGCTGGAGGAAAGTTTTGTTCTGGGTTTTCTTTCAAATCTGCATAACCCTCGATTTCCTTAACCCTGTAGCTTTATCTTGCTCTGCCTTTCGACTCACTCAAGCTGCCTATCCCTTACTACCCGTCCAACCTTCATTTCATCCTTTCCTTCTCTGCCATCGATTTTCTTCTCCACGCTGCCATATCGATTTTTTCCTCCACGCTGCCAATCCGTTAAACTTCCTCTGCCCTTAATGCACCCTTCCATCTCCTCGTCCGCCGTCTGGCTTGCTATTCCCTTCACTCCGTCGACCGTCCTGCCTGCTTCGACGTCAACCTGCAAACACAAAGCGACAAAAGAAATCGCACATAAAATAAACGCAAATCCTCATGTATATACGCTTGACTTCGATTTATTTTTTGATGTATAGTTTTAGGATTCGACTTTTTTGTTTTAATATTTAGTTTTATTTAGATTGTAAATTTTTTTAAAATTTTTAAATTCGATTTTATTTGTTAGCATTAGTTAGTCTTAGTCTTAGAACGTAGATTCTTAATTTTGATTTTATTTTAGTTTTAGATTTCATGATTTTGTTGATAGCGTGAATTTAGATTCCGTATTTATTTATTTATTGTTTTAGTTTAATTAGAATTCGATTTTGTCAAGTTTTAGTTTAGTTTAGTTTTAATGTTTTAGATTTTAATTTGATTAGTTTTTGTTTTAATTTTTAGATTTAATTTAGTTTAGCTTTAACTTTAGTTTTATTTAGATTTTAGGTTTAGATTTAAATTCCAATTTTTCTTTAGATTAGAGTTTTAATTTAGATTTAGATTTTGTTTAATTTGAAAATATTAAAAAAATAATAATATAAAATATAAAATTTTCAAAATTTTAAAAAATTTAAATTTTTTATCTAAATCCTATAGTCAAATGAGCTTAAATTTTTTATCTAAGATTTGACTGTGGAACATTTTTATTTTCGAACTGGGTTATAATCGAAATATCATAATTTCGAAAATATTACAAGCATCTGGCATTTACACTTAATGATCGTTTCATGATAGCTTTGCTTCAGTATCTTAATGAATGATTGTAGTGCTTTCTATTGAATATTATTGTGGTCATTTGTTTCTCATAGCAGTAGTTTTACATCCATTACTTGGCTTTAAATATATAACGGGATCCTTTAACTCCATAAGGCATTGTTTTAATCTAATTGATCTTAGAAATCTCGTTAATCTTATCAAGTATTCGGTGTTTTAGTTGTGTCTCCTAGATTGGTTGATTTGCAACCAATTCTTGTCCTTCATTTCTGTTAGGGTCTACCTCCCTTAGCTTGCAAGGAGACAACTTAGATAGAGAGATTGGGGATCAGGGTGATAGCCCCCGATCTGAGCCATTGTCACGGTGCTTAGACAATCTGTGCGACAACATTTTTTTGGCGCCGTTGTCGGGGATAGAGTTTTTTCTATCCTTGGTCTTAACGACATTTTATAATCTTCAAATCTTCTTTAGCCATTCATTAGCCTATCACAAGGAATCACATTTTCTAGCATCTTTTCATCTCTTCATCTTTTCATCATCTTGTCTTTCGTCATATCACTAATCATTTCATCATTGTATTTTTAGCACCTGGACATTTCGGTTGGCTTCTTGTTTGGGTGGCGACTCCACTTATTCACCTATTTACTCCCAGAGAAGAATCCCCCCCTGATATCCATCTGCTAGTCTCGATTATTTCTTTTGTTTTAGAATTAGTTTCATGTTCAAGTGGCGACTCCAATTCTTTCATTTCTTACAAGAGTTCCTGCTAATAAGTTTGCTTCTTGAGGACCTTTTGACTATTCTTGAACACAGATCTATTTCTAAAATCCTAAGCATGATATCATGGAAGTATTTAACCCGTGTAATTTTGCTAATACTCAGGGTTATCCCCATGATTTCCCTCAAGTTGGAATGGATAAATTACCTTCTTTTCAAGGAAATGATGCAGTTAGTGTCAAATCTCATTTGTTTGCTTTCGCTAATTGGTGGAATAGATTTGCAGTTGAAAATAACAATTTTGATGATGTAAAGATGAGACTCTTTGTCCTTACTTTTGGCCAAGATGTTGCAGACTGGTTTACTGAAAAACCTGATAATTCATTCGATACCTTTGAATCAATTGTGGTTGTCTTTAAGGAAAAGTATGGTAATAAAAGGGAAGATAAGCATTTGGTTAGAGATATCAGCGTCATAAAGAAAAAAGAAAATGAAACAATAGAGGAATTTAATAACAGGTTTAATGGTGTTATTAAAGAATTATCTCAAGATTATAGACCTCTTTCCAGGTTCCTTTTTTATTATTATATTGATGCCTTTGAGGTTGATACTTCTTATGAGTTGAGGCGAGCTAAAGTTAATGATTATAAGGCTGCCCAGGTTTTAGCTGAGGAGATTGAAAAGGATAAGAAAGCATCTGGAATGTCCAAAACTCCAGATTTTGATAGGTCTTTGACAGATTCTAAGGGAAAAGAAATTGAAAAAGATGATGATGACCCTATGAAAAGGTTAATGCAAAAGCTTGAAAGCATGGAGCTTAATCATGCTAAGGAAATAAGTGTCTTACAGGCTAGGTTGATCCAAATGGAAAGGGCTCAAATGCAGAATTCCCAACCTAGAAATAATAATGCTTTGCAGGAAAGAGGCCTATCTAATGAGCAGAGACCGACAAATCAACTTGAGTTTGCAAATCTTGTGGATGAAGCTCTGCCTTATTGTAGAGCTTGTAATGCTCTTCATGAAGAGGTTACTTGCCATGTTGTCAAAAGAATCATAGATAGTAGAATGGTAGGGTCGAGCAATCAAATCAATGTTGTTGGTAAGGACTATCACATGCATATAGAAGATCATGAAAGTCATGTTAAGGAACCAGCTCAGATGATTAAAGATATGCAACCCAATCATACGCAAATGATTCAAAACATGGAAGCTAACCAAATCAATCTTCAAAATAGGATAAATTCAATGGAAGCAAGTCATGCACAGGAAATAAATGTCATGGAAAACAGTTTAAAGATAATGGAAGTTAATCATTCTAATCAGATGTCCATTATACAGAATCATATGATTGCAATGGAAGCAAGACACACCCAGGAAATGACTACCATGAAGGAAAATCACT
Source organism: Pinus albicaulis (assembly GCA_034641835.2). Classification (NCBI taxonomy): domain Eukaryota; kingdom Viridiplantae; phylum Streptophyta; class Pinopsida; order Pinales; family Pinaceae; genus Pinus; species Pinus albicaulis. The sequence continues at coordinate 1,715,807,428 of CM076581.1, forward strand.
TGTTGGAAATAAAAAATATGGAGGCAAATCAGACCAATCTACAAGACAAATTCATGAAAACAGAAATCAATCAAGCGAAATTAATAGTAAGGCATGCCAGGGAGATGAGTTCCATACAGAAAAGGCTAGAAAAAATGGAAAAATTACATATACAAAAGTTTCAACCAAAATTTGATTATGAAGATTCATCAACAAATCATAAGACTTCTTGTCTGCTAAAGCATTTCCCATCTCATCACAGGGAGGCCACTTTTCCCATTAAGGAAAAATTAACTATGGTTTCAAAGGATGTTAAGAAAGACCAAGCTTATGTGTCACCATTGACAGAGTATATCCAGAATAAAATTGGTCACGCTCCAGGTTCTTCAGATATTTCGTACAAACATCTTCAAGATAAGGACAAGAAATCTATAGTGGTCTCATTGCTGACATCACAACCCACTAAGAAGGGAAAAAAGCCGAAAAGAAGAAGTAAGTGGTTTGATTCGTCTGATGGCCGAGAGAAACTTGACATTCGGATAAGACAGAGTCCTACAATTAGCAAGATTGGACATGGCACATCTGAAAAGCAGCCTACAGACTTGCCTGAAAGCAGGCAAATGCTCAGCATGCACTATATTGAGCACATCTGATGCCACATGGCATCCCTTTTATTGTATCTCTAACCTTACACCTTGTTATTTCAACATTTCATTTTGCAGTTAGAGCAGATTTACTTTTCATGTTATGTAGAATAATAAATGATAGAAGAGCTTCTATTTTTCATGAGCCTAATGTTATATGATGATATTTGGATGGACTCTACTTATGTAATCTTGTGTGTTGCTTGGATACAGATTCTGGATTCTCACATTCCTTCAATGAAACAACGTGTCCCCAAGTAGAGCCAGATGTTGACCAAACTTTGTCAACGATCGCACAACAGTACACCCCCATTTTTTCAAATGGGACTTGTCATGTTCGAGGTTCACGTCATCGAGATTTCATCGAAAGACAACAGTTTTTATAAATGATGTAAACCCATTCTGCATGTTTATGATGTAAATGATCTAAGTAAGACTGTCAATGTATGTAACAACCTAGGTAAGCCTAGTATGTTGGTGACGATCTCTATCCTAGGAGGTTTTTTGTCTCACTGATTTATTTGTGTTTTTCGACACAAGTTATCGGCAGAGTTTTTCCCTCCAGTCTCACCCCAAAGCTAGGGTAGATTTTGTCATCAGCATGCTAAGTGAGTCCTAGTGTTTTCTATCGATTCCTTGTAAAAGTAGTTTGGGAATAATCTTAGCTGTTTGGCTAAACTATTTTATTACAAGCTACTTGGTCTGCTAGATCATGTTTTGAGTCGCAGAATTGGGTATTTATTTGAGGGTCTATACGAATGGATATCCCCCTTCATTTGTCTAAATATTTTATCTTATGTAAAGAGGGTTGGAAAAAATAATTAAAATCCCCTCTCAGTCAATTAATTAAAATTTCTGGTCAATTAATTAAAAAAATCAAAAGCCAGAAATTTAATTAATTTAGGGTCCTAAGTTAGAATAAAATCCTTCAAAGGAAAAATTCGTTGGTCCTTAAAAATAATTTTTTAAAGGCCCCAGGTCAAGGGAATATTGAGAGTTTTAAGAAATTTTGGACCCTTGGGCCTAGGTGGTTAAGTCAAAGTCAAAAATTTGAGGTAATTAACTCAAAAATAGTATTTTTGAGTTAATTAAAATGAATTTAAATGATAAATTCGTTTTTTCCTCAAATTTATAATTTCGACGGTCCAGATTAAAATATGATCAAATCTTATCGACGGTCGAGATTATTTTGACATGGATCAACCGAACTAGCCGTTGGAGATTTTGTACTATAAATTAAAAGTCTTTGTCAATCTTGAGTGATCCGATCTTAGGATCGTGCACTTGTTCTCAGAAGCTCTTGTAAATTTTTGAGGAATAAAGCATAAAGGCTTTGGGGTTACAAATTTTGATGTTCCTTCTCGGATCTATGTGGTGATTTGTCTATGAACTCTGCTACTTGATTTGGTATTTTATGGTTGATGGCCTTCGTGGATTAATCTGCATACAGGTATCTTGTGCAGTTTTCTAGGTTCATAAAATGACATTTTGATTTTTTTTAAAGGATCTCATGTTATTTTCTTAAATCTCTATCGATCTAAATTTCAGATCTAAGTGTGCAGGGAAATATTTTTTTAAGGTTTTGAGCATCTGGGGAAGTCTTTGGTTGGACCAACCGACTCTCATATAATATAAATCTGAGAAGCTCATTATTTGTTAAATTCCAAGTCTATCTTACGAAATTAGTGGTTTTGCAGGATCTCCTAGGGCGTGTGCCTCTCTTTCAAAAAATTTCATTTTCTAAAATTGTGCTGAAATGGATTTAAATCTGGCTGTGAGAGCTTTCTAAATTGTAAATTAAATTTGTAAATATTTTCTAGGTTGTAAGGATTTATTATTTTTCTGTGTATAGTCTTGGTTTTGTTTCTGTTTGGGTTTTTGCAGGATTGCAGGAGGTTTTCTCCAAAATTTCTTTAGATCTGAGCAGGATCTGGCCTCAAGATAGGGTCTACTTCCAGATCTGGGCGTAATTTCAAAATCTTTGGTGCATCTTAAATCTACACTCTGAAAATCTGGGCTATACAGGAAAATTGTATCTGCTGGAGGAAAGTTTTGATCTGGGTTTTCTTGCCAATTGGCATAACCATCGATTCCCTTAACCCTGTAGCTTTATCCTCCTCTGCCTTTCGACTCACTCAAGCTGCCTATCGCTTACTACCCGTCCAACCTTCATTTCATCCTTTCCTTCTCTGCCATCGATTTTCTTCTCCACACTGCCATCGATTTTTTCCTTCACGCTGCCAACCCGTTAAACTTCCTCTGCCCTTAATGCACCCTTCCATCTCCTCGTCCGTCGTCCTGCTTGCTATTCCCTTCACTCCGTCGACCGTCCTTTGAATGTCGTCTTCCTCATTCCGCCATCAAGCCTTCACATCGTCCTGCTTGCTCCGACGTCAACCTGCAAACACAAAGCGACAAAAGAAAACGCACAAAATAAACGCAAATCCTCATGTATATACGTTTGACTTCGATTTCATTTTTTGATGTATAGTTTAAGGATTCGATTTTTTTGTTTTAATATTTAGTTTTATTTCGATTGTAAATTTTTTATAAATTTTTAAATTCGATTTTATTTGTTAGCGTTAGTTAGTCTTAGTCTTGGAACGCAGATTCTTAATTTTGATTTTATTTTAGTTTTAGATTTCATGATTTTGGTGATAGCGTGAATCTTTTTTTTTATTGTTTTAGTTTAATTAGAATTCGATTTTGTCAAGTTTTAGTTTAGTTTAGTTTTAATGTTTTAGATTTTAATTTGATTAGTTTTTGTTTTAATTTTTAGATTTAATTTAGTTTAGCTTTAACTTTAGTTTTATTTAGATTTTAGGTTTAGATTTAAATTCCATTTTTTCTTTAGATTTAGATTTTTTTTAATTTGAAAATATTAAAAAAATAATAATAAAAAATATAAAATTTTCAAAATTTTAAAAAATTTAAAATTTTTTTCTAAATCCTATAGTCAAATGAGCTTAAATTTTTTATCTAAGATTTGACTGTGGAACATTTTTATTTTTGAACTAGGTTATAATCAAAATATCATAATTTTGAAAATATTACAAGCATCTGGCATTTACACTTAATGATCGTTTCATGATAGCTTTGCTTCAGTATATTAATGAATGATTGTGGTGCTTTCTATTGAATATTATTGTGGTCATTTGTTTCTCATAGCAACAATTTTACATCCATTACTTGGCTTTAAATATATAACAGGATCTTTTAACTCCATAAGGCATTGGTTTTAATCTAATTGATCTTGGAAATCTCGTTAATCTTATCAAGTATTCGGTGTTTTAGCTGTGTCTCCTAGATTGGTTGATTTGCAACCAATTCTTGTCCTTCATTTATGTTAGGGTCTACCTCCCTTAGCTTGCAAGGAGACAACTTAGATAGAGAGATTGGGGATCAGGTTGACAACCCCCGATCTGAGCCGTTGTCGCGGTACCTAGACAATCTGTGCGACAACAACTCCCATATAGTTAAATGCCCATTCCCATAACCATACGAAAAATAAATAATTTCTAAAAACACAAATTCTGGAAATTTCAGAGCATTGGAAATTGCAGAAATAAAAAAATAGAAATATTTTCAGACACACACAAAAAAAATGACACGCTGATTTTTGGTCAACATGACCCTGGAAAAACCCCCTACCACTCTTGGGGAAAACCAGTTCCAGAGCTCTTCTTTATTTCTGGAAAATGCTTTTACAGAGAACTGAAAAACACAGTAAAAATTACAGCAAACACAATAACCCACTTATCTCGATTTCCGTGCCAACTTTCCAAATTGAAAATTGTGCCAACAGCAAACAGAAAATTACAGTAATAAATGCAGCATTAATTGTTATACTTGCTACCTCGAAATTTGTGCCTAAATCTGGCTGTACGGCACCGTACGGACACGTACAAATATCCCCTCCTCGATTTTTGTGCCCTGAAAATAGCCTTGAAAATCGTAACCTTGACTACCGAATGTTCTCCTCGAAAACAACATTGTACCTTGCCATGAAATGCGTGCAACCAATGCTGTACGGATTCTGCCTCGGTAAACATACCAAGTAAATGTTGT